>CM044014.1:58142427-58154927 GCA_024085815.1 Flaveria linearis | reverse complement strand
TGAAATGTTAAAAATACAAGTTCCGACATTCCCCCAAATCACATAAACCCTAAATTCGTTAGATCCAAATTGAGGATCAATTCGAGTTTGTAAGGGACTATACTCTTGGGGCTTTTGTTCCCCATGTAAAAACGAGTGTGTAGATGTGTTCAATTACCCGATTTGAATTTGAATTGATGCAAAAGACACCAAGAACAGGTTGCGGCTATACAAGAATCGATTCCAGTGGCAAACGTTGATGATAATTCAATTAACTTTGTGGATAGCTTCCTGTGATGCCCTTGATGCAAAGCCCTTTGCCAATTTCAACACTCAAAACTCGGAAGATGGATTTGGTTGAGTTGCAGGTCCGCGAGCAAAGTGATGCTTGAATTCGTTGATTGCGTTTGTTTCAGGTGTAATTGGTGATTGCAATCGATTAGAGTTAGATAAACGTTCAATTAGGTTAGTTAATTGGGTTATAATTGGAGTTTAATGCTCGGACGTTGGATGATTAATTCTCGTCGGTTACTTGATCGATTAGTCTAGAAAACGGACACTTAATTGTGGTTAATTGATGCATAAAGGTTCGAATCATCTTCTAAAAAGGTTTGGGAGCGGTTTTGGATCGAAAAACAAGTGAATTCAACGGTTTTGGGCCGTCGCCGGACTTGGCCGGAGTGCCCACCGGCGCTTCGCCGGATTTGCGGGGAAGGGGAAATAGAATGGGGGGTTGGGTTTTGTGATTCACACATTTGGTCCTTGTGGTTTTAACAGTTAACATTTTATGCACAAACTTCTCAATCAAAGTTTCCATATTTGCAAACAACCCGCAAACTTAATTTAAGTTTATGTTTTAAACATTATTAAGTTTAATAAATCTTATACATTATTGTTATAAGTAACCCTATTATAAGTAATCTTATTATTACTATTATTATTATTCATTATTATTACTTATTATTATTGTTACTATTATTAATATTAACATAATTATTATTATTTAATATTTATATTTTTAACTTTCATACATAGAAACTTAATGACAATAGTGAATAAGCATAAACAACACATGAGTTTCATAATTGACAGTAATGATCCATGTAAGAATAAACGAAGTTAACATTCTATTAACCAAAAATACGAGATGTTACAGGCTCCCCAACTTAAAAGAATTTCGTCCCAAAATTAAGAATGAAACTATACAAACAAATGCGGGTACTTCTTTTTCATATGTTCCTCACGTTCCCAAGTGAACTCAGCTCCATGCTTATTCTCCCAACGAACCTTGACGATTGGGTTAGTTGTGGTTCTAGTCTTCTTCATAATGCAATCCATAACTTCAACGGGTTTCTCAACAAAGTGTAATGACTCGTCGATCTGGATGTCATCCAAAGGGACATGCAGACTTTCGTCAGCCAAACACTTCCTCAAATTTGAGACATGGAACACAGGATGAACTCCACTAAGGTTGGAAGGTAGTTCCAGTTTGTAAGCCACTTTCCCAATCCTTTTCAGGATCCAGAAATGTCCTACAAATCTTGGAGCTAGTTTACCCTTCTTCCCAAAGCGAACAACGCCCTTCCATGGCGAGACCTTAAGAAGAACCATCTCCCCAACTTGGAATTCCAGAGGCTTACGTCGCTTATCAGCATAGCTCTTTTGTCGACTACTTGCCACTTCAAGGTTCTTGCGGATTATAGAAACTTTATCGGTCGTCTCTTGTATAAGTTCAGGACCAGTGATGAAGTTTTCACCAATGTTGGTCCAACAAATCGGTGAACGACATTTATGACCATGAAGTGCTTCGAATGGTGCCATCTTGATACTCGAGTGGTAACTATTGTTATACGAAAATTCCACGAGCGGTAGATGCGTATCCCAATCACTGCCAAAGTCAAGGACACACAGGCGTAGCAAATCCTCCAAGGTTTGGATCGTTTGCTCGGTTTGACCATCAGTTTGAGGATGGTAAGCCGTGCTTAGATCTAGTTGTGTACCCAAGAGTTCTTGCATAGATGACCAAAAATGCGAAGTGAAACGAGCATCTCGGTATGAAATGTGCCGATTTGGTCAATCGGTCAACGGTCACCCATATGCTATCATGTCCTCGAGAGGTTCCGGATAGCTTAGTTATGAAGTCCATGGATATGTGTTCCCACTTCCACATAGGAATCTCGGGTTGCTCAAGTAATCCACTTGGACGTTGATGTTCGGCTTTAACCTTCGTACACGTGAGGCACTTAGCTACATAAGTCACTATATCTTTCTTCATTCCAGGCCACCAATATTGACCACGCAAGTCCATGTACATCTTATCGGAGCCAGGATGAATAGAATAATGAGTTTGATGAGCTTCGTTTCTGATAAAGGTACGAAGATTATCGCGATTTGGAACCCAAATTCGATTTGCAATATACATCAACCCATTGGGTTTCGTTCCAATTGGGTTAGAAGATTATGCTCCAGTTCATCCTTCATTTCTCCTTCTTGTTGAACTGCTTGTTGTGCCTCAAGGATACTAGACTCGATGTCACTACCTATTCTCAAGTGTTGTAGCAGTACGGTAGTCTCGTTGACATCCAGTCGTATATCGGTATCAAATTCTCTCAAATTATCAAACCATTGTCGTCGATCGTGAATTTCTTGAAACGAGGTCATCTTGTTATGGACTTTACGACTTAGTGCATCGGCTACGACAGTTGCCTTCCCAGGGTGGTAACGAATGTCACAGTCATAATCACTAATCAACTCAACCCAACGATGTTGTCTCATATTGAGATCTTTTTGATTAAAAACGAGTTGAAGGCTTTTGTGATCGGTGTAGACTATACATTGCGTACCATAAAGGTAATGCCTCCAAATCTTTAAGGCAAAAACCATGTAACACCCGCAATTATGATTAGACAAAGGGAAATAATAAGAAGAAAAGAAAAGAAAGAATTTTGGAGGAAAAGGAAAAGAAAGAGAAAGTAGAAGGGGGTTTTGTGTAAAAGTACAAAGAAAAGAGAAATATCTGATATACATAGGGATGGCTGCCCACTTTTCTTTTCTCACAACCCCAAATCTTCGAAGTGTTCTAGAGAGAGAAAGAGCAGACCACGGGAATTTGAAGGAAGAACAAGAAGAAGAAGAGGGCGGATTCGAGGTACAAGGTCTCACGACGACGGGTTTTGAAGAAGCCATACTCAGCAACACAATGTGAGTTCTAAGACCCCTTCTTTTAAGCATTTTTGAACGATTTTGGGCTGGAACACATAGTGAAATTGTTTTCGAGCCATGAGCTCTCAATGTGTGTATATACGTATGAGTATGAGTGTGTATAAGGTCCGATTGGGCTGCTATGCTCACTGCAGGTAAGATTTCTAAGATAAGTAGAAAAATCCCAGCAGGTAGACCGAATGTGTACTGCTGAAGCATGTTTTAGAAGTTATTTTAATGATATGCATGATGTTTAGTTGATTCTAAGTAACTGATGTGGTAAAACTGTGCTAATGTATGTTGAGATGATGTATGGATTGTAGAATTGGCGCAGGTTAAGTTGCAGGTTGCCTTACTCAACCGTAGTGTCCAAATGCGGTTGTGGTCAACCGCATTAACTAATGCGGATGACCAGGGAGAATGCGGTTAAGGCATCAGGCCACCGCATTGAGTAATGCGGATGACCAAGCAAATACGGTCAAGGCCCTTCCTTCATCCGCATTAACCCAATACGGGTACACGATACAGTTAAGGCGGTAAACCTCATTAACCAATGCGGGAGACTAACTCAGGAATGCGGTAAGTCATTCCTCATCAGCATTGACTAATGCGGATGAGGTAAATTAATGCGGATAAGATAATACTCATCCGCATTGACTAATGCGGATGATCAGACTAATGCGGATGAATCAGAATGTGAAATGCGGATCAGGCTTAGTAAGATCTGATTAATTTGAGGAAAATGAGTAACATAGGCATGATAGTGATGATGATGTTGCATGGTTGTACCTGTTGTATGCCATATATGAATAATGCCTTGTAGGATGATGAATGAATGTTATGTGTATGTTCCTTATGATTATGTATGTTTATCTTTCCGAAAACTTTATGAATCATGAAATGAATGAATGAAGTATTATGTAACGTAAAGTGAAAGATAATGAAAGAGGAACATGATGATGAATGCATGCATTAACGAATGAATGAACGTAATAAAGGCTTGCAAGCAAAAATGAAGGAGGTGCACACCCCTGGCAGGTGTTAGCTCAACGGTGTACGGGTTAGCTACCCCGAAGGATGTACATCGGGTCAATCATTGAGATTGATAATGAGGTGAGCAACTTCGTGTTGCAAGAGACTCGGTTAGCAGGCAATCATAAGATTGTCACTGAGGTGAGCAGTCGCGCACTGCAAGAGACTCGGCTAACGTATGTTAGAAGTAAAGTGAAAAGATGAGTGGTGCATGTACCTATCCCAGGTGACTGGATCAGCTTTGTGCACAACGTTCGTGGCTAACCACCACAGGTCCAGCACCAGTAGTATGTATGATGAACGGGGGTATGGTACATGTCACCGAATGTAATGAACGTTCGAACGAAAGTAATAAATGAATGAATGAATAAAATGAAGGTTCGAACGTATGAAGTGAAAGTATGAATGAAAGTAAAGACATACGAAAGTATGTAAAGTATGAATGAAAGTAAAGACATACGAAAGTATGTAAAGTATGTAAAGTATGTATGTATGAAAGTATACGAGAATGATGAAGTGTACACGAATGAAAGTAAGTAATGAATGATAAGATAATAATAATATTATCTACGTGTACGTATGACGTGTGAACACATGTATGGAAGAACAGTTAATGAGAATGAAAGTATGTTTTATTATAAAACTAGAACTCACTCAGCAACGCTGACTTTTATGTGTTTTCCAGTTCGCAGGTAGTGTTGCTGAGGATGGCACGAGGCGGCTACTCAGCTCTTTTGGGATGGCATTCTCCATTTGATAATGCTGCAACGTCATGGGTTGCGGGTCCATAATATTCGCAACACATCACGTTGCATGTCATTATGAGATTTCTTGAGGATCTGAATCAACGAGATTACTCAAGAAATCTCCTTTAGATTTTGATAAGTTCGCCACGCATTGGATGCGTGTGCATAGTACATGCAACAAAGTATGTTGCATGAGAGTGTCAAGAGTATTCCGTCAGGGTTCCGATGTACGGAATTACCTAAGGAATATTCTTAGTATAAAAATATAATTTTTTATGTTTTTAAACTTAATATCTCCTCTAGAGGTCGCTGTATGATCCTATGAGGAGAGACAGAGTAGAGAAAGTTGTATTTTGTAATCGAGTCAATGGTGTAATGACTTTTATGAATGAATGAGAATGTATATATTTTATCATTTCCGCTGCGTTGAGTTTTAATTATATACGTTATGTACGTTAAATGTGCGATGAAGAACCAACCGTAAGGTGCCCGGTGAGCGGGGCCTTACAAACCACAACACCAAGTTCAAGATAGTATGTCGTGTAATTTACCTCATGGACCTTCAATTGTCTTGATGCATATGCTATGACCTTACCTCGTTGCATAAGAACACAACCAAGGCCTTGTTTGGACGCATCACAATACACATTGAAATAGTCGTTTCCATCGGGTAGAGTCAAGATAGGAGCATTGCACAACTTGTGCTTTAACGCTTCAAAAGCTTCTTCTTACTCGGGCCCCCACTCGAATGGTTTATTCTTTTATGTCAAGGAAGTGAGCGGCTTCGTGATCCTTTAAAAGTTGGCGATGAATCGCCGGTAATAACCAGCAAGACCAAGGAAAGAACGAATTTCGGTCGGAGTCGTGGGAACACACCAATTTTTCACCGCTTCCACCTTTGCAGGGTCAATGTGAATTCCTTGACTATTCACCATGTGTCCCAGAAATTGAACTTCCTCGAGCCAAATTCACATTTTGAGAACTTCACGTACAATTGTTCTTTCTTTAAAAGTTCAAGAACTTGTCGCAAGTGAAGTTCGTGATCGGTATTGGACATGGAAAAGATGAGTATGTCGTCAATGAAGACGATCACGAACTTGTCCAGATAAGGCTTGCATACTCGATTCATGAGATCCATGAAAACAGCAGGAGCATTTGTTAAACCAAAAGGCATAACCATGAACTCATAATGCCCATATTGAGTACGGAATGCAATCTTCGGGATATCATCGTCATGGACTTGCAATTGATGATAACTAGAACGTAAATCGATCTTTGAGAATATAGCAGCTCCTTGAAGTTGGTCAAACAAGTCATCGATACGAGGAAGAGGATAACGATTCTTGATGGTAAGCTTGTTAAGCTCGTGATAGTCGATGCACATACGAAACGATCCATCTTTCTTCTTCACAAAAAGAACAGGTGCACCTCAAGGCGAAGAACTAGGACGAATGAAGCCCTTCTCGGATAGCTCTTGAAGTTGACTAGAGAGTTCTTGCATTTCCGATGGTGCAAGCCGATATAGTGACTTAGCCACGGGGTTTGCTCCCGGTATCAAGTCAATTTTAAACTCGACTTCACGCACGGGAGGTAAACCACTAAGGTCATCGGGAAATACTTCAGGAAAGTCTCGTACGATAGGGACATCCTTAAGTTCTTTCCCTTTGACTTTCTTGTTGACCACGTAAGCCAAGAAGGCCATATACTTCTTGCTTAAGCATTTTCGGGCTTGAGTGCAAGACATGAGTTTAAGTCCTTTGGAAGATTTTTCACCGAACACTTTCAAAGTATCTCTAGAGGGTAACGGTATACGAATGCACTTCTCAAAACAAATGATCTCGACATGGTGTTTGGCTAACCAATCCATACCAATGATGACATCAAAGCTACCAAGTTTCATAGGTATAAGATCGATAAGAAAATCGTGTGCGTCAAGACTTAAGATGCAATCACGGATAACGACATCCACGGTGATCGGTTCTCCATCGGCAACTTCAACGGTGAGAGGTCTTTCAAGTTTCGTATGTGGCTTAGCAAGTATGGGTTCAAACTCTAACGAAACAAAACTCTTGTCGGCTCCAGAGTCAAATAGGACATATGCATATTTTTTATCAATAAGGTACATACCTGTTCAATTTTTTAAAGGTATTTAACGATACAGGTATCGAATGAAAAGAATTAGGTCACAAAAGTTTAAGGTAAGTTAACATACCATTCACCACATCATTGTTTGCTTTTGCTTGATTTGCATTAATGTTGAAAGCACATCCTCGGGCTTGTGGAACATTACCTACCAGACGAGGGCATTGTGGGCGGAAATGACCAGGTTCCCCACAGTTGTAACAAACACGGTTTGTGACCATTGCAGCGTTGTTAGGTGAACGGTAACAAGTCGCCACCCAGTGACCATATTTACCGCATAAGGTACAGATATGGCATGGTTGATTCCCCGGATGATGATACCTACAAGTGTTGCACATAGGTTGAGGAGCAGCATAGGCCCAAGCCCCAGGCACTTGTGCCACAGGTGCAGCCGCAGGTACAAGTTGTCTTTGGGGTTGTTTGGGTGCAGCCACGGCATAGTTGCGCGCCGGTGTGAACTTGCGCTTGTTGTTGTTGTTGTTGTGAGATGGCTCAGCTTTAGTCTCCTTAACGGCCTCGGTAGCCGTCTTTTCCACCTTCTTTGCACCCTTCACAGACATAGTGCCCGCTCGTATATGATTCTTGGTGAGTTGAGCGGTGATAGTAATGGCTTCTTCCAAGGTTGTGGGTCGACTACCCACCACAGCATCTTGAATTTAGGGTGGTACACCCTTAATGAACTTCTCTATGTTGTGGGGGACAGTGTCGACCATATGAGGCAATAGTATACTCAACTCATGATGCCTAGTTGAGTAGGCCAAATGATCACCACCATCTTGCTTCAAGTTCTAGAATTCTTCTTCCAACTTTTGCAATTCACTTCTCAGGTAGAACTTCGTGATGGTGATGTTCTTGAACTCATCCCAAGAGAGTGCCAAAATAGCATCAGCTCCTCGATTTCTCTTCTCGCTATTCCACCAGGTAAGTGCCCTTTGTTGGAGCATACTAGTGGCATAATGAACTTTGAGTGCCTCGGGACACTCACAATTAACAAAAGTGTTCTCCATGCTCTCGAACCACTCAAGAAGACCAGTGGCTCCTTCCTTGCCTCTATAACTAGTGGGCTTGCAAGAGTTAAAATGCTTGAAAGTGAAAGTTTGGTTGTTGCGCCCTTGGTTAGCACTATTTTCTTCTTGACCATTCCCATTGTTGCTAGTGTTGGTCATCAAAGTGCTATTGAGTTCATCAACCATGGTCGGGATGACAGCAGCCATTTGCCGGGCAATCATGGCAGCTAGCTTACGATCAGAACTTCCACGCTTTCCATGATGACAAGACATGCTGGAATATACAAAATGAGTTAGACACGGGAGAGGAAGAATAACAAGGTTTATAATTTAAACAAGGATAAGTCAAGAGTTATAAGGCATATGGAATGGTTCTATTTGGTAACGCATTACCATTTGGAAACGTTTGACACGTCAAGGTAAATTGACCCATTCGCCTTAGAAACTTGTGTATGTTGACCATAGTTTATCACTCATCCCAGAAATCCACAGGTAAGCATAACGAGTCCCGTAGGATTTATGCAAAATGCTTGCCTTAGCCCGAAGGCCTTTTGCCAGGAAATCCAGGATACAAGTGTCTATGAGTCACACAAATTTATTAGGTTCATGAAATCAAAACCCTGATGAGATTTTCATAGATTAGACATGAGTCTAAATATTCAAGTCATAAGCAAAAGTATACGATTCCACATGTCGTCGAAAATAAGATTAAGAAGTTTCATTTGTCAAGGAGAGTCAAGGAGTCAAGGATAAGTTTAGGGAGACAAGTAACAAAGTTTTAACAATTATAAGGCAATCTTATGCTAAGGCATCAAGTTGCACATAAGAAGGCATAGCATTACGTAGCATGCAAACAATGTATATATTTACAAGAATATAAATATTATTTTATAAGGTTCATGCATAAACTATAGTCTAGGTCATCATTTCTAATAACCTAAATCCCTATAGTTATGGGCTCTGATACCAATCTGTCACACCCCAACCTCGACGAAGGAATCGTCGAGATGTGAGGGTTAAGATTGTTCACAGCCACATAACGCTATATTTAAATGTAAATATTAAAATTATAAATTTCAAAAGGCATTACAAACATAAGTCTCAGATATTAAATAAGTTCAAACATAACATAACGAAACATAATTCTTTTATTCCATTAACTAGGTCCAAATCCTAGATTATTGCAAGCTTCGAAAGATCACTTTAAACTTAGGCATGACCTGAAACATGATAAAAATAAAAGGTCAACTAAAAATAGTTGGTGAGTTTCTAAGGTTTTCATATATAATATGATAAGATTACAAGTAACAATTCATGTCATAGGTTATAAGTTAGTAAGGTTATAGGACACATATCGTTACAACCAAACCTCGACTTGATTACAAGTACATATGATTGGCTAAGTGTATTTGGTTCCCACGATGAACAAGCATACGTCATCAGGAGCCGGCAATACCTCGGCTTTAGCACCAAATAGGCTTGTCAAGCCCAAAGATCTAAAACGTCGCCAGGCTAGCAATAGTTAATGATTGTAAACAAACTATGTATCTCATATAATCACTTACAACACATAAATAACCATGACAAAATATAAAGATGAATTGCAAGTGCTTTACAAGTCTCAAACGTTTATAAGTGTATGATGTATAAGTATCATGCTTCACCCTAAAATAGTGTGAAAATCATAAAGAAAGGGGCAAGGAAACTCACATGGCAAATAGTATATGAATGATGATTAATAAGAATAATAAGCAACGTTCCAACGTAAACCTTCACGAGATACCTAAGAATATATATTTACAATATTTAAGTTTAATTATAATAAGGTTAACGTTTTAACGAGAACTAGAGTTTTAGATGGAATTTGTGGATTTTTGTAAGTCTGTTAAATAAAAGAATTTACCACCTATGTATTTTAATAGAGAGAAAA
Source organism: Flaveria linearis (assembly GCA_024085815.1). Lineage (NCBI taxonomy): Eukaryota > Viridiplantae > Streptophyta > Magnoliopsida > Asterales > Asteraceae > Flaveria > Flaveria linearis. The sequence continues at coordinate 58,144,890 of CM044014.1, read as the reverse complement.
TAAAATTAAACCATTTTTAAAAACTAACAGAGTCTAAATATAAAATTTAAATACACATTTTAAAAGAATAATCATGATTTTAAAAGGTAACATTTGGTCCAATAATTTATTATTTATTATTAAAATCTATTTTATTAGAATTAAACCAAGAATAACCTTTGTTAAAAGGTATTAAAGGAAATTATTTAATTATTTAAATTTAATAAAAATATAGAAAATTATTTGGTGTCTATAAAAATATTTAAAGTTTACAAAAACTATTTTATATTTATTAAAAATTTTATATAATTAGTTTGAGGGCTAAAACTCTTTAAAAAAATACATGAGGGTGCCCGGGTTCAAACCCGGGACCTCATGGTGAAAGGGCAAAGTCTTAACCAGTGAACCAGGGCCGCGGCCTTGGTTTACTTCAATTTTGAAATGTTAAAAATACAAGTTCCGACATTACCCCAAATCGCATAAACCCTAAATTCGTTAGATCCAAATTGAGGATCAATTCGAGTTTGTAGGGGACTATATCTTGGGGCTTTTGTTCCCCATGTAAAAACGAGTGTGTAGATGTGTTCAATTACCCGATTTGAATTCGAATTGATGCAAAAGACACCAAGAACAGGTCGCGGCTATACAAGAATCGATTCCAGTGGCAAACGTTGATGATAATTCAATTAACTTTATGGATAGCTTCCTGTGATGCCTTGATGCAAAGCCCTTTGCCAATTTCAACACTCGAAACTCGGAAGATGGATTTGGTTGAGTTGCAGGTCCACGAGCAAAGTGATGCTTGAATTCGTTGATTGCGTTTGTTTCAGGTGTAATTGGTGATTGCAATCGATTAGAGTTAGATAAATGTTCGATTAGGTTTAGTTAATTAGGTTATAATTGGAGTTTAATGCTCGGACGTTGGATGATTAATTCTCGTCGGTTACTTGATCGATTAGTCTAGAAAACGGACACTTATTTGTGGTTAATCGACGCATAAAGGTTCGAATCATCTTCTAAAAAGGTTTGGGAGCGGTTTTGGATCGAAAAACAAGTGAATTCAACGGTTTTGGGCCATCGCCGGACTTCACCGGTGTGCCCACCGGCGCTTCGCCGGATTTGCGGGGAAGGGGAAATAGAATGGGGGTTGGGTTTATGATTCACACATTTGGTCCCTGTGGTTTTAACACTTAACATTTTATGCACAAACTTCTCAATCAAAGTTTCCATATTTGCAAACAACCCCCAAACTTGATTTAAGTTTATGTTTTAAATATTATTAAGTTTAATAACTCTTATAAATTATTGTTATAAGTAACCCTATTATAAGTAATCTTATTATTACTAATATTATTATTCATTATTACTACTTATTATTATTGTTACTATTATTAATATTAACATAATTATTATTATTTAATATTTATATTTTTAACTTTCATACATAGAAACTTAATGACAATAGTGAATAAGCATAAACAACACATGAGTTTCATAATTGACAATAATGATCCATGTAAGAATAAACGAAGTTAACATTCTATTAACCAAAAATACGATATGTTACAGGTATTTTGGTCTATTAACGATTTAATCTAATTTCTTTTCTCCTTTTAAAAATATAGCACATTTCTTTTACACACTTTGTTCACCCATAAATCCTATGAAAAATTAACCTCAAAATACAACCAAAGCCTAAATGTCTCTCGTTGTCTTAAACTTTATAACTACATACAACAACTAATCGGTGATTAGAGATGTTAACTTGAGCGGTGGGTATTAATCGGTAGTGTTTTAAGATAATGGTTCGGTAGTTAATAATAGTGGTAATTGGAGATAATGAATAATGACCAGGGATGATATCAATGATCAATGATACTCAAATGTCATTCGTTTTATCACACTTAGTTGTCACGTTGATTGTTCAAGTACAAAACAATATATAGATTGTTGTTATAACGCCAAACAACACGAAACATGTTATATTAACGCAAATAGTGAACATTAAAATAGCAAAAAAGTGTTATTTCTGTTTTGTTTGATATTTTGATATAATACACCATAGAAACAACACATGAGACCTTGTTGTTTTGACGTAAAACAACATAGAACATGTTATGTAAAACCGCACAAAACTATGCTATTTGACAAAATAGCACAAACTATGTTGTTTGACGTAAAACAACACAAAACTGTGATGTTTTTATGAAATACAACATAATTTTGTGTTGTTTTGATGAAATACAGCATAAAACTGTGTTATTTGACGTAAAACAACACAAACTATGTTGTTTTTATGAAATACAACATAATTTTGTACTGTTTTATGAAATACAACACAATTTGGTACTGTTTTATAAAATACAACATAATTTTGTGATGTTTAATGAAATACAACATAATTTTGTGTTATATTATGAAATACAACACAAAAACGTTAAAATACAGCACAATTTCACATAATTTTTTTAATATAGCAATACT
>CM044014.1:58084927-58137427 GCA_024085815.1 Flaveria linearis | reverse complement strand
ATAGATGATTTATGCTAATACTTGTTCAAAGAAAAAAAAAACAAACAAAACAAAAATCAAAAAAAAGGAAAAGAAAAGAAACTAAAGATGGTTTTTAAATAGAAGTTTGTTACGTCACGTGCATTATGCAAATAATTAATCTTGAAACCAGCGTGATGATGTAAAAAAATGTTTGATATTTGTTGTTTTGACGAGACATCCAACCCTGGTTTGTAGCCACAAATATTACCTATTTTGAGCTCAAATGTTCATGCTTTGTTTATATTACTAAAAATTGAATTGCTTAGGGCTTAAACATTAAATGTAACTCTATTAATGCAATAGTGTAATATGTTTGCATATGTATAAACGGTTTGTATTTGTAACAAATTGTCTTCGGGGCATCATGCAAAGAGGACCCACTAGCTCACCCTCCAAATCGAAGCTTCGGAGAGCCTTCTCCCATGCAATACCACGTCTCACATTTGTATTAGTTGTTGTATTTATGATTTAATATTTTATAGTTTCAAAGATATCTTGGACCTATAACAAATACAAACCACGACAAAAGCGCGAGGAATCCCCTCTAGTCATTTTTAAAATAAAAGACATTTGTCTTTAAAATTTAAGGCCTCCATGCTTCTTTCATACTAAATATAGAATATCAATTCGATATCTATTGTTTAATTTTTTTTGAATATGTTTTTGTTATCGACATCACACATTCTTTGTTTTACACATACTCTACTTCTAAAATCATTATACATACATTTTACAGAAATTAAATACACAACTTTTAAGAACATTTCTGAATACATAAAATACAATTTCATAATGAGAAATGAAGACTTTATGACACATTGACATGAGTTTGGGTTGATAAATGTTAATACAATTATATATTTACTTAGCGTAACCATTTAATAAGATATCAATGTTTTATGATGACCCATCTTACATGTTTAATAAATGAGTCGTGTTTTGAGTTCCTAAGGAACTAATAAGCATGTTTACCATTTAACTTGTTTAGATGAATAGGTTAAAATAGTTATGTTCAAGTAGCATTTTAGTAAGTGTGCTCGTGATAGGCTTTATATATTTGACTTAAATATATATGAATTGTATTTAGGTTTATCAATTTAAACTTGTCAATCCCTAAGATCGTCAACCTGTCACCGTATATATGACCACACTAAACGAGTATGATTTATTAAAATAGCTTGATATTCATTATTATTTTGACATGTATTAGTCAACCTTATCAAAGTATATCAGTATATATTATAATAGAAATAGTGAAATATTCTGAAATATCCTTAATTGATCATTGTAGAATACATCAAACTAGTGGATTATCGACGCATTGCGGCAGAATTTGAACTAAAAAAACTAACGTACACCAAATCAAACTTAAATATAGTGGTAACATGATACACACGATGTAACCATATTTGCCGGTAGGAGGTGATAGGGATGTATATCAATGTAAAAATACTAGTAGTAGTAATAATATAAGAATAATAATAAAAATGAGAATAGAAACAATAACAGCAACAACAACAAAACCAACACCAACACATGAATAAGAAGAAATATGGTCTTGTTATAAGGTAAATATAAACTGAGTATGTTCATTGGATCGGATAAGAACTATTTGGTTTATTTCGGTTGGATTACTCATATTTGAAAATTTTATGACCCTATCCGAAATCCGATCCTATCCGATTTTGGATTTAGCTATCCGATCCAAATCTATCCGATTCAAATTGGATCGATTCGATTTTAATGTGAACTAAAATAATCCCAATAAAACCGGATAACATTTTTTTTTTGCTAAATATGGTTCATGTTTATTTTGTTCTAATTTTCTGTTCCTAACATTCAACTAGGTTAGAAACACAAATAGTAGAATATACGAATAGAGTTCAATTAAGATATCAAGAACTCAAGATGGTTGTAGTCGATTAAGCTGTGAATCTCTTGTTTAATATGTAATTTATGTTTATGTTTAGTTGCTTGGTGGTCCACTAAAACATAATAGATAAATGAGTATTGGGCTTCAAAGTGAAAACATAAGAACATAATGGATTAGTAGGTATTGGGTTGAAAAGTGAAAACACAAATGGCTAATCGATTATTCGAATTATCAGAATTTAAAATTATTATATTTGAAATTCAAATAAGAAACCGGGATTTGGATGAGATCTGATTTGAATATCTAAACAAGAATTCAAATAGGTTTTTTTGGATATTGATACGGTTCAGGCTACGTTTTTTTTTTTTTTTTTTGGATTTTAATTTTTTTGACACCCCTACGAGTGTCCTTTGAAAAAGAAAGAATTATATATTTCTACTCATAAATTTGGTCAAGTACATATATACCCAACCTAATTGTATATATATCCTCTTTCTAAATATAATCAGAGTTACATATATGCCCAACCTACTTGTATTATATATCCTACTACCTTTAGTAAGCACGTGTAGTACACATGTTGAATAAATAAAATATTATATAATAAAATTTATTAATTATAAAATAATATTCTAATATATAATATGAATGAAATTACGTATGAGAAATGACTAAATCTAATAAATAGTGATATTAACTTTTTATAATTTTATTTTTAAATTTTTTACAAAAAATAAACATTTTGTTCTAAAACAAACCATATAAAAATGTCATTTTTAAAATTTTCTTATTATAACTCCTGAATTTAATTATTTTTATTTTAAAAATTTGAATTTTTAAAAATACCAATTTTAAAATATTTTGTATTTTTTAAAAAGTTTTATGCTTTAGAAAAATTAATTAAATTATAAAACATTTATTTATTTAGAATAACATTAATAAATAGATCTCTCTTTTTATTTATTAGATATAAAAGAATTAAATAATATTATTAGTAATTAAGGTAATTATTTAAGAGGAGAGAGTGGCGGGAAAATTTTGTCAATGATGATTGTGATTCTGCCACGTGTCTCTTAAGTTACTCTTTTATTAGAGTACTAGCTTTAATAAACCTGTATATTACACGGTTGAATAAATAAAATATTAATATAATAAAATTTATTAATTATAAAATGACATATTAAGATATGATATGACCTAGTATAGTTAATAAAACAATAATATCAACTTTTTAAAATTTTAATTTTTTTTAAAAAAACATTTTGTTTTAAAAGTAACAGTATAAAATGTCATTTTTAAAAATTTCCTTATTATAACTTCTAAATTTAATTATTTTTTGTTTTAAAAATGAATTTTTAGAAATTTCAATTTTAAAATATTTTCTATTTTTAAAAAAGTTTTGTTCTTTAGAAAAATTTATTATTTTATAAAACATTTATTTTTTTTAGAAATAAAATTAATAAATAGATCTCTTTTTTAATTTATTAAATGTAAAGAATGTTAAATAATATTATTAATAATTAAGGTAATTATTTAAGAGGAGATAGAGGCGAGAAAATTTTGATGAGGATGATTGTGATGCTACCATGTGGCATTTCAAGTTACTCTTTTATTAGAGTAAGAAGATGAAGATGAAGATTTTTAAATATGATCAATTACATATATACATAACCTAAACTATAATGAATATGTGAACAAAAGTAAAACGAACAAACGTGACCAAACAAACATAAATTAAAAACATAAAACAAACATTGCGAACCTAAAGAAGGAACGTGTTTTTTTTTCATTCATTCAATTAAATAAACCCAAGTTGGCAAAGTGTCAAGCAACACCGTAAACAGTATAAAACATAAAAAGCCAAAGTGTCAAGCAACATCGTGATCAGCATAAAACATAAAATGCCAAAGTGTCAAGCAACACCATAATTAGTATAAGACATAAAATGCCAAAGTGTCAAGTAATACCGTAATCAGTATAAAACATAAAATGCCAAAGTGTTCTAACGAAACAAACATAAATGACAACAAATGTTCAAGAACACATATAATAAACAGGATATGTACTTTATTTTTTTTATTTAATTAAACGAACAAAAATTCTTTTCATAATCAAAAACATAAATGACTTCTTGATGAACAGTTCACAAGTCGTTCGATTCATTTACAGGCCTAGGTTTCATCTTTTGAGCTCGCCCAAAAGCCATATTAAGCTTAGTGTCACGGACTGATTTGTTCAGTTCTCGTGCGGCACTTAGATCCGTTCTAAGTCAGCCTTCTTGATCTTGAATGGATGGATTTCAGTAGCGTAAGTCTTTGTAGGGAATGTTGGATTTGTAGTACGCAAGTGGAATGCTTGTGATGTGTGATTACAACACAAGTAGATTGCTTGTATTACTATGAACACAAGTACAAGGCTTTTGTTACAAAGAACTTAGGTTACACTTTGAGAGGTGATCCACAATGGTCCATCACCTCCTATTTATACTAGTTGCCAAGGATCTAGAAACTCTAATCTAGATTATTCTATTCTAAATATCTAAGATATTTACTAATCTAAATATCTTAGATATTTAACTAATCCAAAATATCTAAGCTATTATTTAATCTAGTATCTAGATATTTCTAACTTAATATCTAGATACTTTACAATGTTAATCTACTTCTTTCTAGAGATTTCCATGTGCTATGCTTCCTTCAAAATATGGCTGCAATGTTGCTGCAGAATTATATGGGCTGTTCCGGAGTTTTCCGGGCAGCCTTGCTTGCTTCGTAAATGCCCCTAATCGATAAAAATTAGGGTGATGCGACCTGCATTTTGGCGGGTCGTGACATTCTCCCCCACCTGATGCCACGACGTCCTCGTCGTGTTGCCTGGATGCCTCATGAGCTGGCTTCATGAGTTTCAAGATAGAGATGGTTTTGCCTCGACGCCTTGTATCTGGCTCCAAGGTAACGGTGTGCACTTGGTCTCCCTGATGATGTACATGGTGTTGATGAATGTTACGGGCAGGCTTTTGCTTTTCGAAAGAAATCCATCCCTAGCACGATGTCATAGTCGTCTAGTGGGACTACTGAGAAGTGCAACTTGCCGGACCACGTACCAATCTTTGTTTTTACGCCCCATGCTGCTCCTTCTATGGGTTTGGTGTCTCCAGAGGCGGCCTTGATCCAACCTTCTTGCGTGGTGATCCTTAAGCCAAGTCTTCGAGCCTCTTTAGGTGAGATGAAGTTGTGGCTTGCTCCGGTGTCAACCAACGCTTTCACAGGTTGCCCTTTTATCTCCATATTACGAACCGAAGTCCTTTGATTCAGTCTTCGGGTTGTCTCCGGTTATGGTATGGTTTGATTGGTTTGCCATCACCAAGGGCTTGCCTTCAACTGTACTTAACGCATTAAGTAGTTGAAGTTGCATTGTTCCTAGACGAACCTCTTCTGGTTCTGATGGTTCATCATCAGATCTAATCAAGGCTGTAAGTCTAGCCTTTTTTCGGACAATCCCGCGCATTGTGCGGTCCGTCGCAAAGGAAACATCCTTTGATCATTTGTACCTCCTTCCCATACCTTGGTGGTCGTCGATTATCTTCTCTTTGATTTCGATTTTGGGTTGTTATTGTGGGTTCTCGCCCCCACCTTTTTCATCGTTATCCTCCATAACGACGGGTTTTTGTGATCGCCTTTCATTATGGTCGATCAGGCTTTCAGCAACAACGATGGCTGAGGACAAGTCTTGAACATTTCTTCGTTCAAGTTCGGTTCTTGCCCATGTTTGTAAGCCATCGATGAAGTATATGAGAGAGTCCTTTGGTGACAAGTCCGGATTTCTAGCACAAGGGTAGTAAAATCTTTGACGTAGTCCTTGATGCTACCCTTTTGCTTTAGATTACGAAGCCGAATCTTTGCTTCGTGTTCAGCGTTTTCTGGATAAAATTGTTTCTTGATTTCTTTTATGAAATCAGTCCAAGTTTGTATGGTGCACGTACCTTTATCAATCTCCATGTGCTTTCGTCGCCACCATAAAGCTGCGGTCTCCTTCAAGTAAAGAGTCACCGTCTTGATCTTCTTGGCGTCATCGACAATATCGACGGCCTCAAAGTATTGTTTCATCTCCCAAAGGAAGTCATCCACAGCCCTCGCCTCTCGTTTACCAACGAATGGTGAGGGTTTGGGGATATCACCTTTGTAGAGGCATGGATTATGTTGTCACCTCCGGTTGCTAGTGCGCGCTTGCAAACACTTAGTTCGGTTTGCAAGTCTTTGATTTACCTCTCAAAGTGTAACCTAAGTTCTTTGTAACAAAAGCCTTGTACTTGTGTTCATAGTAATACAAGCAATCTACTTGTGTTGTAATCACACATCACAAGCATTCCACTTGCGTACTACAAATCCAACATTCCCTACAAAGACTTCCGCTACTGAAATCCATCCATTCAAGATCAAGAAGGCTGACTTAGAACGGATCTAAGTGCCGCACGAGAACTGAACAAATCAGTCCGTGACATTAGGCCTCCCTGTTACTGCTCAAGTCCTTAAAAGAAAAAAACTAAAACCAATGTTAGCACCAAGAGTCCAAGAGGGACCCTGCAAATAACTTTACAATTGTAAATAGCTAAAAATAAATTTCTCAGAAAGATTCCTGCTTTATCTTGTATCTAGACCCTGTGATATCTTTAATGATTATATTATAAAATATTGCACAAAACTGTAAGAAAAATTACAAGAAACACATAAGGATACACAATAAATGAAACATCTACAATTCACTAACATTATTAGGTGCCAAATCTAGAGCAACTTCATCATAAACAGGCATATTTCTTACAATTTCAACAATCTGTGTCAATTCTCTATGAACATAGTTAAAACGTTCTTTCGAGATCAATGATTCTGAATATAACGTTGAAGTAAGAGAATGAAAGGCCTCAGAACACTCATCAGTATCTTGTGGTGTTATATGAGGATCCGAGATAACTAAAGAACTATCGAGTCGCCACCTCAGGGGAAAATATTTTTCAGGGATTTGAAAATAGTTTTTGAGCACGAGTACTCGAAGAGAATGTCTGCATAAGATACCTGAGTGTTCATATTCTTTACAAGAACAATGAACTTGTTCATTATCTGGTATCCAAATGACCAAACACTCTCCTTCCAGTTTATTATAATGTCTCACAAGAAACGACCCGTTTGCCATATCTGTTGTCGCATATTGCATGCATAGCACGAGTTCTTGTTGTAGAGCATTAAATGCGTATGGTGAAAGTATACTCCGGGCATGTTCTTCCAAGGGTAAACATGTTTTTAAGGGCAAATTCGGTACCCTTCTTTGTTTTGAAAGCAGCATTTGCAGCTATACTTACCTGAGGAGAGAGGATAGAATGTCAATTTCTGGATTAAGTGAAAGATAGAAGATTGTAGAGATCGTAAAATGACGAATGGGTCAAAGTAGAAGTTTTAATATGGCCCATACAGTTTTGTTTTGAACATTACAAACAAATTATGTATTAAACACGACGATAAACCTACATTGCTAAATAACAATCTGACTTCTTTAATAAAGCGGTTAGAGTTTTAAGCATTTAAAAGTACACAATTTGGGTGCCTTTCAACCCATATGTCCGTGTTTTGAAGTTCTACTTTAACAAAATAAGCTTATAGAAACAATTTTGCTAAAATATTATTCATATTTTTTAAATTAGAAGTGATATTGGATGTGTTAATCTTTGAAACACTTTGGCTGACTCCTGAACTGTTTGACCCGGTCAACTTGTTCCCATTTTGCAGAGTTTTAATTATGTACCCATTTGACCCGTTTTAGGCAACTGGTTAAGATTGTTACTGCTGGAAAAGAGTTTGGATGACGGACACCTAACAAACCTGTTCATAAAAACTCTTGAAAGATGAATGTGGACTCAAGATATTCTTCATGACTTTATCCATTGATTTCATGTAGTCAACTGTCATTGTACGGGCAAGAAAGTAACCTCTGATATAAGCAACAGGCCAGAAAGCGCGGTAGAAAACAGAAGAGACACGTGTTTATCTGACTCAATTCCAAACCGTGCAATGAGGTGATTCCATTGATTCTCAAAATCCTCTATGTTTTCAAGATGACACACCAACTCAAACTCGGTTTTGAACTCAGGGTATTGCGATCCAAGAAGCAAAGAAAACCAGCTGGATAATTTAGATAACACATGCCATATGCATATGACGTGTTTAGTGTTGGGTAACTCTGTGGCAATAGCATCTCTAAGGCCCGAATCTATATCTGTTACAATACTTTGCGGGTGATTACCTCTCAAGAATTGGCTGAAAGCCTGTTTTCATATAAGATCACAATAAGAAGACATAAAAAGTATAAATACTAAAGGGGTGTTGGGTGTGTGTTCTGAAAGTGATTAACAAAGCAGCATATGTGATCTTATATGATTCAAAACTGATTATTCTGACATCAAGTGGCAATAATCAGATTATCAGTTTCAAAACACAAATTCAAACAACCCTTGAGTTAACGTGAGACATTTATCAACAAACCTGTAGGGCCCATGAAAAGGACTGAGAAGTTCATCTTGAAGCAAAACGCACCCAAGTAAAAATGCACGACCTTGATTATCAATACCAAACCACACACCAAGAAGCATTGTAGGTGATAGACCGATAAGTTGTTTCAAAAGTAACTACATCTCCAAAAACTGAAAAAGCCCGAATAGAATCTCCATAAGCCCACGAAACATTTTCAATTTTACCATTTTCATCGGTCGTATAATTATACAGAAACCCATCATCCCGTTGTGTGGCAGCTCTACAAGTTTCAAGAAGTGCCAACATATCAATTTCCCTTTTTCAGTAAGTAAAGCATCATTCTCTTGACGGTTTTCTTGCATGTTCTCACAAAGTTTCTAACATCCTTTCTATAAACGGTAACTGCCCCGGTTGAACCCCTTTTTCTAATTCTAGAACTTTTAATATCCGATTAACAGGAAATCCAGCTTTTGTAAGCAAAAGAATGCGTTCTTGATCTGATTCTTGAATTTTTCTGTAAGCAGGCAGGAGACGTACTTGATCATCTTCTAATAATTCATGATTATGAATGTTACTAAACTGAGAAACATACCATTGTGTTACACTATCAACAACTTCTTTTGTTAAATACAACTTTGCATCACATCCACATCTTACTGATTTTCTATCTCTCGGGTGTTCCACATTCGCTTTTTTCTTGGCTGATTAAACCCAGACCGATAACAAACAAAGTCTCTCCTGTAAACCCCAAGATTCTGACTTTCTGTTGACCGCGCTTTCCTAACAGAAAACCCAGTTTTCCTAGCAAAGTTGCAGTAGTACTCGAACGCCTCATCATCAGTTTTGAATATCTGACCGACATACGGCGTGAAAATAACATCTGCCAATGATGTGGGCCCGTCACGAATCACCAATTCAGACCCAACAGTTGTTTGATCATCTCCTTCATGTTTAATATAACATTTCCAATCTCCACAAGGGCATTGCTGGCGTCTAATCCAGATGTTGTTTAACGGTTTTGTTGCCATCTAACTATTATCAATCCTGATATAATTTGTACTTAAATTAGCCCCTATTAACCTCAAGAATTGAATTCATATCAGACTACTAAAAGCAACAAACAGCAACTAAAAACATTGAACATATTGAACAAGGAAGTATTATCAAAATAATTAACAGCATATAGAATATAGAATACATCTATATCACAAATTTAGTTACTTCCTAATTAGCAACGTTGCACCTTTAACTTTAATCAAGTTAACTTTTAGACTTCAAGATTGCCAATAGACAACATAAGGATTGCAGCAAAATCAGTATCAAATTACACTCGATGACTATAGATTTAAAGCATGAGTACAGAATTGTAGCTTGTTGTCCAGATCAAGTGCGTAAAAGATGCTAAATTGTAACACCCTTTTTAATCAAAACGAAATTAGATTGATTTGGGTTTGTGTAATAGATGAATCAGAATGAAAAATCAATTGAAACGCGATTAAAGTAGAGAAATTTGACGTACCAGAAAGAGGAATTTAGGGTTTTGGAGACGAGAATGAAAATAAAACCTCAGAGAGAGAGAGACCCTAGTGGTTTTCAGTTTCACCATTCTTTCGTATCGAGAGGGCGACTGTTGCCTTGTTCTATGGGTGTTTGGATTTACAATAGGTTGAGACGAACTTATTATTTTGTCATATTTTTTTTACTCTTCATTTATTTTTTGATTAAATGGTTTTCACATTCATTAATGTTTAATTCAATGTCTTTTTTTAGTATTTCTATATGTTTATATATAAGAGAGAGATTTGGAGGTCGGGACTTTTATGGTCACAATCACGCTTGCAACCACTAGCATGAACATATAAAAGGGTCGTATATTAAATCACGTCCTGAGACGTGCTTAATATTTTATATAGCGTTATTAAAGAGGGATATAGACAATTCTTTCTAATTATTAAACCAACTTACTTAACATTATTATGGAGGTTGATGCATTACAATCACAAAGAATGATTTATTATTTTAAATGAAGTATACTAGAAGCATGTGTTTTTCTCACTTCTTTGATTATGTATTTAGTACAATATAGTATATGGTTCTTGTAATTCTTAACGTACTATTTGTTTTAAACAAACACATCCCTAACATTGTGGTATGTGTGTTACTCAAAGAAATAAAAACGAATTAAAATACTTTTTCTTTAATGTTAGTTTAAGTGTGATGCTGCACTACTGCCTTCTAATGGTGGATCAAGGTTGGGATTTATTGGTCGTAATAGTAATAGAGCACGGGTGATGATCATATCAGATGTTGTTAGGGATGCAAACGAATCGAATGAACACGAATAAGGCCTTGTACATGTTCGTTCGTTAAGAAATATACTTGTTCATGAACTGTTCACAAACACTTACCGAACGAGATTATTTGTATGTGTTCGTTCATTAAGAAAATGAACATGTTCATGAACAGTTCGCGGACACTTACCGAACGCAAATGAAAACAATCAAAAGCAAACGAACACAAACAACTATTTATGAACATGACAAACACAATTAAGCTTATAAACACAAACGAATACAAATGATTATAGATTTATTTTAGAAAAAAATTACATTTTTATTACAAACATTACACAAAATTAATCAAAAATAAATATGTACTTAACATACATATTAAAAAATACTTGATATAATAGTAATAAAAATAAATAACACAAAAATTAAGAATATAAACGAACACATTATCGAAAGTTCATATCGGAAGTTCACGCAAGGACATTAACAAACATAACGAACACATTATCGAACGTTCACGAACATAAATGAACGAACACGGCTTGTGCTCATGTTCGTTCATTCAACTAAACGAACAAAATTTTCTTGTTCGTGTTCGTTCATTTACTAAACGAACAAACATAAACGAATTTCCCGCCGAACGCTTCACGAACTGTTCGTTGAATGTTCAGTTCATTTGCAACCCTAGATGTTGTCATATTAATCTTCGCCCATAATTATTATCATGTATTTTATGGAGTAAATCTTTTTAAAAATAGACGTAAGACTTGTCCTCATCTCATCCTCTCTAGACCATACTGTATTAGTGAGATTTTTACATTATGTTTGATCTTATATCATGAACAATAAGGTCTTAACAGTCCCATAATTATAAATTACCAGTAATCACCACAAGAACAGTTACCATCAGAAAAATGATGGAATCTATTTGAATCTCTAACAACTATCAACCTACCCACAATCTTTGAAACATACTTTAAAAAGGTGTGACAATCACCACAAACTCTAAGATTCTTCATTATTCTGATGGTCAATTCTGACTTTCTTGTAAGAACAAAAGCAGCAGCAAGTTTTTCACTATGGTAACTCAATATCTCCTCTTGATTCTCAATCTCAAGATCATGAAGCGCGCATTTGATCTCGGGTACGTATCCCATTTCCCTCATTCTCCCCTGCAACTCGTGGACCTTTTTGTATATTTCATCAATTTCAGGGTGTGATTTATCAGAAGCTACAAAACATGAACACCATCTTTCATACTTACCCAACTACAACCAGCTTCTTTCTTAACATCCGCTTGTTTCATTAAAAAACGCGTCTTTCTCATGTCTTCCCATTTACCTTTCATCGCATACATGTTGGAAAGAAGAACGTAATTTACAGCATTATCAGCATCCAATTCCAATAGCTTTGACCCGGCCCGTATGCCTAAGTTTGTGGCCCGTTCACTGTTTGATCTACAACAAGCTCCAAGTACTGTTCGCCAGATAAGCACGCTCGGGCTCATTGGCATTTTGTTTAAAAAATCCTCCAATTTGTCCAGCTCGCCTGCCCGTCCAAGAATATCCACCATACAAGAAAAATGTTCCATTTTTGGGTTTAGCCCGTACACTTCACTCATGGAATTAAAATGGTAAAGCCCTTGGTCAACCAAACCCATATGGCTACAAGCCGATAGGACACCAACAAACGTCACATGATCTGGAATGTAGCCTTCTCGCTTCATTTCATTATAAGTCTGTAAAGATTTATCTCCTTTTCCGTGCCTAGCGTACCCTGATATCATTGAGTTCCAAGAATATACATTCTTTACATGCATTAGTTTAAAAAAACTTGACGCGTAATCGATTCTTCCACATTTTGCATACATGTCAACAAGTGCACTCCCGACCACCACATCAGCGTCCACATAAGCCCTAATCCCACACGCATGGACTTCCATACCACGTTCCAATGTTGCAACTGATGCACATGCACTAAGAACACTAGCCAAGGTGAAGCAATCCAATCTTTGACCATTGGTCAACATAAGTCTGACCAAGTCCATTGCTTTATTCAATTGCTCGTTATGTATGTACCCAGAAATCAAGGAATTCCAACTCGTTTCATCTCTTTGATCACCCATTTTTGAAAACATTTTCTCACAATCATCCATATTGCCACATTTCCCATAACACATGAGAATTGCATTTCCAACCGTAGTTTCATCAGCAAAATGGTCTTTTAGTAATAACCCATGGGTTTGTCTAACTAGTTCATTTACAGAGGATATTGCTCCAAGTATATTAACAAATGTTATCAAATTTGGGCACCAACCACCGCGCATCATTTTCATGAAATAGTCAACAGATTCAAGTACTAAAGAGTTAGAATTAGAATTAGAAAATGCACCAATAATGGAATTCCATGAAACTTGATCATATTCTTGCATCAATGAGAACACTTTCTTGCAGTTATTTATACAACCTGTTTCTGAATAGAAGTCTACAAGAGAATTTGAAACTGAAACATCATTATCCAGTCCCAGTTTAACACCTTCACAGTGTATTTGTTCTCCTAACCTTAAAAAACCCAAACCAGCACATGAGCTCAAAGCACTGATCATTGTAAAATTTCCCGGCTTCAGTTGATTTCTTCTCATTTCACAAAACATCATAATTGCATCTAAAAAATAAGCATTTTGATCAAAACCAGTGATAATCGAATTCCATGAAACTTCATCTTTGTTTATCAAAAGTTTAAAAGCCAAGGAAGCATCCTTAACTGATCCACATTTGGCATACATGTTTATTAAACTGTTTCCAACTGCAACATTGGAATCAGTTAATCCATTCCGGATAACATAAGCGTGAACCTCTTACCAATCTTTCTACTTTCCTTCAAATCAGAGAATTCACTAAGAGTACTAAGAAGAATTACATATGAATCGGATGTTAATTTTACTAAAGATTTCATCTTCAGAAACACTTCAACAGCTTCTTCTCCATGTTTTTGTCTTGCTAACCCAATCATGAGTCCGTGCAATGATACCACATTTTTTACATCCATTAATTCAAAGATCTTTTTAGCTAATGAAATTTGCCCAGATCTCGCAAACCCACTCACCAAAGCACTTCCCACATACAAATCGAAAAGAAATCCAGACTTTTGTATCATGCACATAACCTGCTCGAGTGAAAACGAGTTGATTTCAGATAACATTGAAGCTGCTGTTATTATGCTTCCAAATGTATACTCAGTTGGTTGTAATCCCTCTACTTGCATACCATTCAAGAGTTTAAAAGCAGAAACTGCATCTCCCTTATGAGAACAAACAGAAATAATCGAATTCCACGACACTAAACTTCTACTTTGCATCTCATCAAAAACACAAAAAGCATAATCAGGCGAATCCATACAATTCCCATACATCGAAATCAGCCCGTTACATACCACTTCATGAAAAACATTCAAAGTTTTCGAAACACACCCATGAAGTTGCATCCCAAATCTAAGCCCATGAGATTCTAGCACCTGACAAGCCCTTAAAACACTACCGATAGCATAATGAACAGCCGGAAATCCACCGCGAATCATCTCCCTAAAAACAGTAAAAGCCTCATTGGGCATATTGTTTCGAGTATACCCTGATATCAAACAAGACCATGAAATCGAGTTCCTCATAGGCATTTCATCGAACACCTTACGTGCAGATATCATTTCACCCAATCTGGTATAGATATTAACAAGGGTATTAAGTAAGAACACATCACAAGTATACCCATTCTTGAAAATCTGTAAATGGAGCTGCTGTGAGTCCTCATGGGAACAAGAGTACTGGTATCGACTAACAAGTGATTCAAATATTCGTGATTACAAGAAGAAAATTGGGTGAATCCGAGGTTTAGAGAAGATTTATCGGGTGATGGTGTTGAAGAAGGAGAATTTGAAGGTAAAGATAGATCAGGGTATTGGGTATTGAGAAAAGATGTGCGTTTTGAGGGAAGTAAAAATGGCGCGAATGTGACGGAAGCAGAGTTCGAATAATACGAGAGTTGTCTGTGCGTAAATACGATGTTTCTCTGAAACATGATACGCTGTATCCAGCGAAAAATTAAACTTTAGTCGTGAGATCAAATTCTTCTTATATTAATCTGCTAGTAAGGAACCCGCGCGATGCGGCGGCGGCATCGACGATATTTTACAATGCGATATTCGTTTTCTGAATACTTGTGTGGCTTCTATTGTATAGTCTATTATCGTTTTTTGAATACTTGAGCATCATAAAACTCAATTGAATAATAGCACACGAATAAGAAAATGTTTTTTATAAACATAGTACGTTAAAATTAAATATCTGAGCACACGAATAAGAGAATACAAGTCATAAACATATTACGTTAAAATTGTTTATTGTAGACTGGACTTGTTAAAAGGTTATGATTTAATGGATTTTGTTCTTTCTTACCAGTGCTCTTCTTTGGCATCGGTTGATGGGTAGAAAAGTTCTTTCTACAAACTTTACGGGGACCAAGAAAATACGATCATATGCACATTGTGCTAAAGAATCTGTAAGTTGACTATTGACATTCTTCTTAAGCTCACATCCCTAATGAAAGTGTAATAAAGTCATTCCCTAGTCGGCTAGTCTAACAAAGCTTCTAATATGTATTGCAGAAGGGAATAACACTACTACTTATCAATCTAGACAACAAAACTACAGTTGATGTAAGCTTATCTCTAAATAGCACATGGATGTTACCACCTTTGGAGCCTGTGCATGTGAATTCTTCAGAGTTCATAAGGGTTGCTCCATATTCTATTGTGTTTGCTCATATCCCACATCTTACTTTGTATGCTTGCATCAATTAGATGGTATAACATATACATATATAGAATAGAACTGAGAAACAGTTCCATTTTGGTTATTGGTTCATAAATATATGCAAAAGTTTATTTTTTGTTGATTCTTGAATATTTTTAAACCAAGATGCATTATCATTGTTGATTTACGTTGTTAGCTTTTGTGTATTATCCTTTCATTCATACGAATAATCAAGTGTTACTCATTTGTGTATGCTCATAAGCCTCATATGCCAAAAACTTTACAAAAATTGTGAAGATTTATATTAAATCACTTCAAACCGTAAATATACAACAATCATACATATTCTAGAGTTATAAGATGTTCTTATGATAGCTATGGCTTCACATAAATACAATACTTTTGGTTAGTGAAAGTTGGTCACCTTCTATGCAAAATTGTTGAAGGAATCCATGTTAGTAGTAGTCAATAAAGTATCATCCTTTAATCTATCTTCTTGAAACTTTGAGGCTTACTACTCGCAAATGCTAACCATATGACCGTACCAGTGAGGTAGAAGAAAATTGATGGCGCAAAGAGTGACATCTACATGATATTGATGAACGCTTATTAAACTTGTTTTTAACTAAAACAGTTGAAATTAGGCAAGGTTTGATAAAACTTACACTCCATGAATGTGTTAAATCGAGAAGATGTCCGGTGAGAGGTTGCTTTCTCATGATTAAAATCTTTACAAATGCTATTCAAATCCAGCCGAGATAAAAGATTTAAAAATAAATTAACATCAATTTAGAAAAAAATCAACAATTATTTATAAATATTAATTATATACAAATAAATTTTAATCGTAAACAATTAATACAATCATCTTATACAGCTTGTAAACTTGCAGAAAATATATTACCCATCTTCAGAAAGATAAGCTAATAATTAACAAAAGATGGATGCTAATATATTACCCATCTTCCACAAAGGATAATGGCTTGTAAAGTTGCAGAAAATCCTGCTAATATATTACCCATCTCCTCCCATCATCGCCGACTGCCCGTCCACGCACCACAACCCCTGTACATAAATGTATAGGTGGTTGTTCTTCAAAAGTAGGAAAGATTTCAACTAAAATAACAGAAATGAATAATAAGGCATTACACTAACCAAACAAAAATCGTAACTGATAACAATTAGACTGCTACTCTGCTATTAAAAGATGCATATGATTATGCAATCTGTTGTTGCTATGCAAACAGCTAACCAATAAACTAATCTAAAGTTTTTAAGCAAACAACAGCTAAACCAAAACCCAATCTGTTTGATATAGTTATAAAGCTCTTTACATATGCACTTAGATGCACAACAATAAAACTTGATAAGCAAACAGCAGCTAACCAATAAACTAATCTAAAGAATCTAACACTCTGCCATTGACAATTTGACATATACAAAAGAACAAAGCTAAAACATGGGTTCGGATAATATATATACCTTCTTGATTCTTGAAGCTGCTAACCAGAACCTTGAATCCTGAGTGAGCCAGATTCATCTGATCAACTCATTTCCCAATCACACCTTATACAGCTAACAACACTGCTAACTCCTCATATTCATCATCCAGTTAGTCATCTTCCCACTGTTACACAAGTACAAATAAGAAAATAATAAGAGTCGAATAAACATATATACGCACACATATAAAAACAAACAAAATAGGTCAGTATTTTATGTATGAAAACAACCTCAGCCCTGGTGTATTACCACCATATTCTCCATGGAAGAAGCTATAGAATCTTTTGGAGACTTGCATTCAGTTCCTCCAAGGCATGAATGCCACTGGTATCAATATCAGTTACAGCTGAAGCAAGCAAAAAAAGTTAATTATGAAACTTTTCAAATTAGCTGGGAGCACACCAATTACCATCGGGATATCCTAGGCATATGTATCTTTTCTACATATTGCACCAATTAAACACATGAGGTAATTAAGATATTAGTTAGAACACAATAGCTATAAGGAGTTGAAAATTGAGCAGTCAGGGCAGATTGGGTAACAGGTTCAGGTAATAAACAGTAAATACTTGGTTCCAAAATGCAAACCAAACACTCCCCTAACATATTCCAGAAATGATGAAGCCATGACCTCAATAAGAAATTGTCAACATGAGTACAAACACTTACCGTCATGGGGTTAGGGTCCAATATGCGAGTTATCAATTTTATGGCACTAAAGGAGATCCATGGAGGACAAGTGAACTCTGCAGCCGAAATCTACAGATAAAAACACCCAAAGCAACTCAAAATGAGATTGTGACAAGAAGAAATTAAATGTACACCAGAATTTAATATAATGCTCACTTTTTTATATAGGTTAATAAGATTAGAATCATCAATGGCAAGTAACCTGCAAGCAGTACAAAGAGAATGACTCCACATGACCATAAATCTGCAGTCGCTCCATCATATCCTCTATCATTCATGACCTAAAAAAGATTAAATATCATCATTACATGAACAAGCAGTAGGGGAAGATGATAACGCCATTTAGAGGTGGCAATTTTGACCCATTTACAAACAAGTCAGTTGTTTGGGTTATGTTTCATATCTAACAAGCCAAACAGGCCAAATCAATTATCTGCTAATAATTTGGAAAAAAAATGTTTTGGCCCTACTAAAAAACCCATTTTGACCTGTTACACAGCTTAGCCTACCAACCCATTTTGTCACCTCTTGTATGCATAATGAAGATGAGGATAGAGTTAACAGTTGTCTGCACCTCAGGAGCAACGTAATTTGGAGTTCCACACGTCGCATGAAGCATGAAAAATATAAAGATCAGCAATTTACAATTTTATCAAAAAGCTATCCCCCTGTGACAAACTCGAGTATGATGAATATCTTGGTTTTGCTCCCCATAACCTAAAGAAACAAAACACTGTTAAAGAAGAAACCTAACTTAATATTTTTTTAATTTGATCAAGAAAAATATTAGAAGACCTCGTATAATTGGACCACATCTGTTTTATCAACTTCATAGTTGCAATTTCCATTTTTATCTGCATCATCATCATCAAGATAATACATAAGAAAGAAAGTAAATGACGCAAATCTGAGTAAGGTGAAGGGAAAAAGTGTAAATATTAGAGATTTTAAGAGTTGAATTAACCTGTTCAGCCATTTTATGTTTAAGAACCTTTTCATTATCAAGGATCTTGAGAGCCACAGGTTCTCCAGTTTTAGAATTCCTAGCAAACTTCACTTTTGCAAAAGTCCCCTCACCAATTGTCCTTCCCACCTTATATTTACCCACTCGACGCTTGATTTTGGGGGGATTCATTCTATATTATCTGATAACAAAACATTTTTCTCATATCATGAGTTCATATGATGCTCATACATACAATTAACAACTAACTGAATCATCAAAACAATTCTATCCCAAGAAGCTGCTCTACTTTACAGATAAGTACAATTCACAAAATACAGAAACTCCTACTCTTAATTTGAGCTAAAATTCAATGAATTTGCGTAGATCCAGCCAGTCTTACAGCTCATATATGCAACAAAGAAGATTAAACTCAAAACAACTTAACAATGAAACACCCAGAAATCAAATCAACAAATTCCTAGCATAAACAAAGAGAAATGAGAGAATTGAGAGAGATTATACCGAAGATTCAGTGAAATTGAGATGAAGGAGTAGAGCAGAAGAAGCTTTAGGTGATGATAAGCAACGATAACAATAACAGAAGAAGGTGGGAGAGTATTAATTGAAGGGGAAATTGGAAAGGGATAATGGATGATGACTGGTTGTTAGTTATTATAAAGAAAAAGGGGTGAAGATATGATGAAGCATGAGGAGTCACCATGGTCTTCACAGATGGATGACACCCGCCACATGGGTCCCCTGATTATCTGATACAACCCTGATTATCAAAACACCTTGGTGGAGGTCGCCTTGGTAGGGACTGCAGGGCCGTGGCGGTGGCTCTACAGTGGAGGGTCGGGCTAGAAACCGAGTAAGGTCGGACTGCGGGGCCGTGGCGGTGGCTCTACAGCAGTTGAAGGGGAGGATGGTGTCACGGAGGACGGTGAGGCCAATGCTCAAACAAATGCCCCTGCCCTAACTCCAGCAGCATCTTCCCAAGCTCTATCTACACACACGCACCACAAGAAAACTAAAATCAGCCCCTTTAAAGATCATTAACTTCCAATAATCACAGATAAACGTAAACATTGATGAAGATACCTGATCGGGGGATGTGAGCGACGGAGAACGATGGTGCTTGTTTGTTTGAATTTTGAAATTGGATCTGAAAGTGCTTCTTTAGGGGTGGTCGAAGGCTTTAAGCTTTTTGTCAGCAAGCCTTTGCACAGTGTACATCAAAAGTAAAGTAACTTGTACCTTGTGCATGAATACATGTACATCTCTTAATTTTAAGAGATTGTGTAAAATTACCTTTTTGCCCTAAAGAGTTGCTTATTAATATAGTAGTAGATATTTACTAGCTTTAATAAACGGAAATTTTAGGCGCACCGTGCTTTTCCTGGAGAAAACCGACCCAAGCGGTCACGGTTAGGTCTCCCCGTGACCGCTAGGTCAGGTGTGACATCTAGCTGTCACGGTTTACCCTAACCGTGACAGTTAGATCTGGGGTCAATGATTGAGTATTTAATTATGGGGGTATTGATTGGTATGTAATTATGGGGGTATTGATTGTGCGCAGGGGGGCTATATGTCACGGTTTGGCCAAACCGTGACATATTGCTTTTATTTTTTTTTATTCTTTTAAGCATTAAATTTATTTTATTTCGTGTATCTTCCTTAAGGATTAAACATTTATTTTTATTTCCGTAATTTTATCACTGTAAACTTGAGAATGAAAAGGCGAGAAACACCGTTCGATCGGAGTTTGATTTCGTGTATCTTCCTTAAGCATTAAACATTTATTTTTATTTTCGTAATTTTATCACTGTAAACTTGAGAATGAAAAGGCGGGAAACACCGTTCGATCGGAGTTTGATTTCGTGTATCTTCCTTAAACATTAAACATTTATTTTTATTTCCGTAATTTTATCACTGTAAACTTGAGAATGAAAAGGCGGGAAACACCGTTCGATCGGAGTTTGATTTCGTGTATCTTCCTTAAGCATTAAACATTTATTTTTATTTCCGTAATTTTATCACTGTAAACTTGAGAATGAAAAGGCGGGAAGCACCGTTCGATCGGAGTTTGATTTCGTGTATCTTCCTTAAGCATTAAACATTTATTTTTATTTCCGTAATTTTATCACTATAAACTTGAGAATGAAAAGGCGGGAAACACCGTTCGATCGAGTTTTATTAACGTACTCACTGTAAGCTAAGTTTTGACGTTGATATATACGTACAGGCATGGTTTGAATGCCGGATATGCGTTTGTGAACTTTACAACATCTGAAGCAGCTTGGAAGTTTCATACGTCGGTTAAAGGAAAACATTGGGATTTGTTTCAAAGCAAAAAGATTGCGGATGTTAGTCGTGCTAGAATCCAGATTTCGAGACGCATTTAGTAGAAGTAGTGTGACAAGGATGGTTGGGGGGAGAGGTAGGGTTATGGCACTAGGATCTTGCACCATGGTCTGGTGGTGTGGTCTACCTTTTTCTGACGTCATCATGGTTTATTAGTCTGTACAAATGATGATTGATTATCGATTACTAGTTTCACCGTCACATCATTTCTATCTTTTCGTGAATATATAATATAACTATTGTTCTTATGATCTGTATTATTTCGTTAGATATTTGAAGAAGCTAAGAAATTCTGCTATGAAACTGGTGTGAAAGTTGCTGTTGCATATGGTGGTGCACCGATTTATCCTCAGGTTTATATACTTTTAAAATCATTAACAAACACTATTTTATGGTTTTAATAATTAACAAACGTGCGATTCAGTTCATCTTTTTTTTTCTAATCTGCTTAATTAGTCTTTGTAATCTGTTATCTTTAATCTTGATTCAGAACGCGTTAACTTAAATCTTTGTGGAGACAAAACGCAGCGCAGATACAATTAACATTATCACATGGTTAACCTAATCTGCTGCAATTCATGGTCATATTACAAGTAATTTTAAACAAGTTGGTTGTTATTTTATCACATGGTTAACCTAATCGTAAAAATCAGTTGTTATCAAACATATACAATTAACATTATCAACATTGCAAATATAAAGCAAACAAACAAAGAAACACAACCAAACAAATACAACCAAATATACAAATCATCATAACTGAAACTGCACATATATATATACAACGAGTTTTTACATACAAAAAGAAAAAAATACATACAAAATATCTATCTAATCCATCATCCCCGGATCGCTGCCCTGACCAGACCCGCCCGCGCCAGATGGGCCAGCACCGTCATGGTCTAACCGCCTCGGTGGCTGTGACAACAACGGCATACCTGACGGGTGGTTCAAGGAACAACCCTTTTATGATGTTAAAACGCGTAACATTCTCTCATTTAATCGTGTAATTATCTTGAATTAGATAACTACAGTTGCTTATGTTTCAGGTATCTTGGGAGCTAAAAATGGAGAAACCGTTGTTAGCGTGGAACGGAGTGGACGTGCGTGGAAAGAAGAAAAGAAGAAACAGAAAGTTCAAGGCTCTACCGTACCTTACGGTAGCCACCGTAAGGTACGGTAGACTCCAAACATACATAATTTCCACCGTATAACAGAAGGTTTCCACCGTACAATCCTTGTGGCTACCGTAACTTACGGTGGCTACCGTAAGTTACGGTAGAGGCGATCTCCTGGCAAGTGGATTCACTTATTAAAATCACAAGTGGATGCCTTTTTGCTCAAAATATGGAAAAGTGACGAGTTTTTGGGAGAATGTTGGGAACTTTTGGCTGGCAATTCTTTGTTTAAAAGGATTGAAAGACAAAGGAATGAGGGAGATCTCCTTAGAGGAATCTCTTTTGAACAAGAATCATTCGGGTGATGAGAATTGAAGTTTTCTTTGGCTAAGCTTTTGTTGATCTTCTTAGATGTGTTGAAGAACAAGATCTTATGGTACTTTAATCCTTGCTATTTCATTTTGATTGTTATGAATTGTATCTTGAATCTTTTTTTCATGCATAAAACTATGAGTGGCTAGTCTTCTTGTGTGTTTCCTTTTGGTTTGAAGGATTTGTAACTTTGATCATGTTGGTGTTTTCTATTTATGGGATGATGAAATTGATCTTGTGATTGTTTTGTCATGATGATTGTGTATTATGTGTAATGGGTCATTCATGGATTGCTTAACTTTAACCATACGTTCTTGATGCCATAGGCAAATCTTGATTTAGTGGAAGGGTTGGGTAATTCAATAGTGATACTGATTTTCGAGAGATAACCTTGCTAATCCAAGTACTTAGTCCTCTTTGATCACACATAAGCATACACTCATGAATCATGTCTATGTGGTTCTTCCCAGTTAACACCAATATCATCATTTGCTAAAATCCGGATACCAAGGGAAACATATCTCTCATTACTGATTGTTACAAACCAATTTACTTTCATTTCTTGCTTTAAGCCAATTCAACAAATCAACAGATTATTGAACTTTACTTATTTATCATTTTAGTTAAATTTAGGTAATTGCAATTTGATTGAGTTAACACATATTCCACAAACTCTCTGTGTTCGATACCCACTTACCATTAGCTAATTAGTAGTATTTGGTTTTAAATTTGATTGAGACTTCGACCTCACGTCAGTACCCGAGGCGGTATAGTCCGCGACCATATGCTGGATGACCCAGTCCATCATATCATGCAGCCTCGCGGTCGTATCCTCCAGCCTCGCGGTGGTATCATGCAGCCTCGCGGTCGTATCCTCCAGCCTCGCAACCCTGTCTCGTGTGTCCTGAATCATATCAAGAACATGAGCAGGCAATCGCACAGCGTGGTACACGCGCTGGGGATGCTGGGGCGGGTCCTGGTCGTGCGGCGGGGGAATGGGCTGATCCTCCCCGCCGCCAAGGGCCTCGTGGGCGTCCTAAAGGTGGACCTCAGCCCCCGCCAGCTCGGGTGGGTCCACTAACGGCTCGGGCACCCATGGCACGAGCTCATGGTATCTACTGAGCAGGTGCCAAGTGCCGTCGGGGAACCTCCGAACTATCCTCATCCCCGTGGCGGTGGTCTGGCCAGCCACGTGCACAGGAGTCGGAGGTAGCGGGAGCTGGGACATGGCCTGTGCGTACCCAAGCCCCGAGCGATCTGGGAAACGATGTTCCCGCCCACTAACGCCCCTCGCGACTGCCGATGATAATAACTAGCAAAATAATCAGCGAGGGCGTGCGCGAGGTGGCAGTGTCGGTGTGTGAGTACACACCGAAGAAAAAAAAGGTCGGCGGCGTTGATCCTGTCGGTCCCCGCCCCACGACCAGCGACGGACGTGGCGATGAGTCGGTGAATGTATCTATACAGAGGGTCTCGTATATGAGAGGACCTCGTATCACCGCCGTATGGTCCGTCGCCTATCGCAGGCCACCAGACCTGATCGGAGTCGTCTGGCCCGCGGATCAAGGCGGTGGTGTACATCGGCTGTCGGGTCTCCTCCTCCGTGTAGAGGCCGCTGACGACAGCGAACCGCCTAAGTGACATGCGGTATAGGACCCCGAACAACCGGAAAGCAACCTCCGCAGGCGCACGACCGTCCGCTATGTCGTCTGTTGGATCATGATAAGGCTGGTGCAACCAAAATCACTTCATAGTCATCTTTTGGTACTACATTCAAAGGCTTTCGAAGCTGAGAAGAGATCTTCCGAGACTCTGAAGGACAGCTTCCGAAGACAAAGTCTGAAAGAACTTCCGAAGACAAAGTCTGATGAAAGAGCTTCCGAAGACAAAGTCTGAAAGAACTTCCGAAGACAAAGTCTGATGAAAGAGCTTCCAAAGACAAAGTCTGAAAGAACTTCCGAAGACAAAGTCTGATGAAAGAGCTTCCGAAGACAAAGTCTGAAAGAGCTTCCGAAGACAAAGTCTGAAAGAGCTTCCGAAGACAAAGTCTGAAAGAGCTTCCGAAGACAAAGTCTGATGAAAGAGCTGAAGACAAAGTCTGCTTCCGAAGACAAAGAAGACTCCAAGCCTCGGAAGAAGCAGTCTTCCGAAGTATAAGTGCCTTCGGAAGAAGTTATTCTTCCGAAGTACTTTATCCTTCGGAAGACATTGCTATGTCCAGCAGATAAAAGTATGGTCCCTGACAGTCCGCTGCAGACCTCTGATACAGCATGGCATCTTCCTAAAGAGCCATGTTGTTGACCATACTTTACTCTACTGTTCACCTTTTTATGATAGTACATGTTACCAACTTTAGTTGGTGACAAAAGGTAAGTCAGGGACATGTCCTGACTACCAACTTTCAGACAAAATGTCTGAAAGACCTCACCTAGAGTCTTGTAGTATAGATGTAAGGTTAGAGGTGTCCAGCTGGTATCAAAGTATATCCGGCTGTAGGTAGTATTATATATATCTTCTCCCTGTAACTCTTTAGATAAGCGATTTGAGTCCAAGTGTCTTGTAATCCTTTGAGTTGAGAAGCAATATATAAAAGTACCTTGAAAATTTACCTGCTGTGTTAATTTTCTTACTGCTTGTTACTTGTTATATTGTGATCAACTCTTCATAGACTGCTTGCTGAGTGTTGATTCAAAGTGAGTTGAGAGAAAACTACCCGAAATCAGATCCTGCAATTGGTATCAGAGCTCCAGGCTCTTGATTGTGAGATCTTACCATCCTAATCAACCTGTTTTTCACTCCTCACCACAATCCACTCACTCAAATGGCCGCTCTCTCCAAGGCTGATATGGAAACTGGTACCTTGACCAAGTCCCCTATGATCACCCCTGAAGACTTTGACACATGGTGTATCAGGATGGAAGGCTTTATCAAGTGTCAAGACTCAAGGATGTGGGACTCCATTGTCAATGGTCCTTTCATACCAAGCACTACATCTGCCACTGGTAATCGCATCATTCCAAAAGATGTTGATGATTACTCAGAGGAAGACAGGAAGAGAATAGAGCTAGATCAAAGGGCTATGACTTGTCTCCAAACTGCTCTCCCCAACTCCGTCTACAGACGCTTCAAGAAGTGCAAGACTGCTAAAGATTTATGGGAAGCACTGAAGCTGATGTATGAGGGATCCAAGGAAACCCAAGAGAACAAGAAAGATCTCTTGAAGCAGCAGTTTGAGAACTTTACTTTCAAGGCCGGTGAGACCTTGACTCAACAATACTTCAGGTATGTTGAGCTAGTAGATACTCTGGCGGATATTGGAGTAGCTCTTGAGAACAGAGACATAGTTAGGAAGTTCATGTCTTCTCTTCCTAAACTATGGACTCACTACTGTGTTGTCATCAAGAGAACTTCGGACCTTAAGACTCTTTCTCTCACAGAGTTGTATGGTATCCTAAGTGCATTTCAGATGGAGATGAACATGCAGAACTCCTCTGACCACTCCAATAACCAACAGAGTTCAGCCCTTCATGTGGTTGAAAGGGAAAGCATGGAACCACAACATCAGTTGCTATGCTACCCTGACAACTCACATACTGGACCCTTCATCACTCTACCTGAGACTCCAAAGTCTCAAAAGGTTCAACACAACTCCTTTCAGGATAGTTGTGCCTTTGTCTCTGGAAGTGGACACTCTGGTGATTTTCAATACTGCTTTGATGATCTTGAGTGCTTCAGTCCAGATGATGTGGAGTATATGGACATTGTCCAGCAGATGGCTCTTTTAACTTACAGAGCGAAGAAGTTCTTTAAGAGAACTGGAAGGCAATTCCCTCAAAACCCAGTCAACAGCAAGTTTGGGTTTGATAAGAGCAAAGCAAGGTGCTACAACTGCAACCAACTTGGTCACTTTGCTAGGGAATGCAAGGATCCCAAGAACAACCCGAAACCCCACAGGCCTCCACACATCCCACTGCTCCCAAGCATGAAGAAAAGTCAACTGAAACAGCTGCTGTTGCTCAGGAAGTTGACTGGAGCTTCATGGTACAGGATGTGACTCCCGCTCAAGCACTCATGGCCGGAACAGATGATGATCAGGTATATGAACATCTCTGTACTGCTGCCTGTATTGCTAAAGTTAAATTGTATAAGGATTACATTTCGGAAATCAGATCTGAGGTTGAGTCTTTAAATGTTCTAAAATCTGAGTTTAAAAGAGCTGAATCTGACTATCAAAGGAAAATTAATGAGTTAGAGAAAACTGTGTCTCTTTTGAAACATGAAAAGACTAACTATAAGACTCAAATCAAAGATCTGATCTCCAAACTTTCTGAAGTTCAAGCCCAGTTAGTCACAGCTGAGGCTCAGGCCAGGAAGCAAGCTATTGCTGAGCAAAGCTTCCAAACTATTCTTGCATCAACCTCTCATTCCAAAATATTTTATCAAAACAAAGAAGGGTTGGGAACCAGTGAAATAGCTCTACCACACTCTTATGAGTCTATTAGACTACCTAGATGTGGTACTGAAGAGCAAGAGGTTCCAACTGCTGACCCTTCTCCATTGGAACTAGAGGATGAAGCAAAAATAGTGGCCTCCACAGGGGAGAAACAGGAGGATACACCCATCTCCACCTGTGATGATCAAATCCTGACCACCAAGGCAAGAAGAAGCAGAGCTAAAGCTGCTAGAAGGACTGCCAAGAAGGTTGCAGAGTCCAAGCTTAAGTTTGACCCTAAGCAAAAGGGTGTCTTCATTTCTGCCGGATTTCAAGTGGTAGGTACTCCTGATTCAGGAAAGGAGTGTAGTACCAGCACTCCTGTCCTATTGAAGGATCAGAAGTTGAAAGGAAAGTTGCTGATGAAGAGAAGAAACCCAAGAAACAGCAACCTGCAAGTTCCCAGAAGACTAACATTACATGCATAATGTGTGGTCTGCACAACCATATGGCTAAAGATTGTTACTACAATCCAGCAAGCACACATTATGCAAATAATGTTAGAAAGGAAGGAGTCAGAGAAGGTTTCTCAGTTGGACCACTTAAAAAGGTCCAAATGATGAAAAAGGGAAAGTTGGTCTCGGAAGCCAAGTTGCTTTCGGAAGAAACTACTTCTTCCGAAGGGAAAATGGCTTCGGAAGCCAAACCTTCTAAGGTTCGGAAGAACAAGAAGGCTCCCTTGAAACCATCTCAGAAGAAGACTACTTCGGAAGAAAAGGTGGTGAAGGCTTCTTCCGAAAAGAGAGAAGCTTCGGAAGAAGACCATGCTGCAAAAGCTTCAACAAGCTCATCCTCAAAGATCAACCAAAGGATGGATTGGAAGATCAAGGAAGATGCTGCAACCCAAACCTCTTCTTCAACAATGACCTCTATTGAACCCCATTGCATATCTTTTGGTTCAATTATGTCACTCTCTTTGGAAGAGCCCGAGACCTGCAAGGCTTGGGCTTCCAAACAAAACTACCATCTCATCTTATGTGCAGGGACATCCATTTGACAAGAACAACAATATCTGGATTGTAGATAGTGGATGCTCCAGGCACATGACAGGGAACAGAACTCTCCTTCAACAATTCCAGAACTTTGATGGAGGGCCTGTCCAATTTGGAGGTGAGGCCGGAGGATATATTTTGGCAGAGGAAGTATATCCAATGGCAGAATAAACATTGACAAAGTTCACTTTGTCAAACAGCTTGAACACAATCTGTTAAGTGTTTCTCAATTCTGTGACCAGAAGCATCAGATGCTTTTCACAGAACATGAGTGCATTATCCTCAGACCAGGGATGACAATTCCTTCGGAATTGGTGCTTCTCAGATCTCCCAGGAAAGGGGATATGTACAAGCTAGATATGAACAATGCTTCTCCTATGGGTGAAGTATCATGCTTTCTTTCCAAAGCTGATAGTGATGAGTCAACACTATGGCATAAACGCATGTGTCATGTAAATTTTAAAACAATGAATAAATTGGCTAAAAATAACTTGGTACATGGTTTGCCTAAAAAGGAATTTTTTCTGCAAAGATAACTGTGTTGCATGCCTGAAAGGGAAACAACACAGATCATCTCATAAATCCAAATGTGTTAACTCTATCACTACTCCATTACACTTATTGCACATGGATCTCTTTGGTCCCACAAGTATAATGAGCATTGGAAGGAAATCATACTGCCTTGTGATCGTTGATGATTTTACAAGATTTACATGGGTATTCTTTTTAAGAAGTAAAGATGAAACTGCTGAACTTAAAATCTTTTATTCTTAAAATAGAAAATCAATTGATCACAAGGTTAAGATATTAGAAGTGATCAAGGGACTGAGTTAAGAACTTCGTCTTGACTCATTCTGTTACTCAAAAAGGGATTGCCAGACAATATAGTACTCCCAGAACTCCTCAAAAAACGGTGTTGCTGAAAGGAGGAACAGGACACTTATTGAGGCTGCTCAGACCATGTTAGTGATTCAAAGCTGCCTCTAACATTCTGGGCAGAGGCAGTCAGCACTGCATGCTATGTGCAGAACATGCAGGATCGGATTTCGGGTGCTTTCTCTCAACTCACTGTGATCAACACTCGGCAAGCAGTCTATGAAGAGTTGATCACAATATAACAAGTAACAAGCAGTAAGAAAACTTAACAGCAGATAAATTTTCAAGGTACTTTTATATATTGCTTCTCAACTCAAAGGATTACAGACACTTGGACTCAAATCGCTTACCTAAAGAGTTACAGGGAGAAGATATATATAATACTACTACCTACAGCCGGATATACTTTGATACCAGCTGGACACCTCTAACCTTACATCTATACTACAAGACTCTAGGTGAGGTCTTTCAGACATTGTGCCTGAGAGTTGGTAGTCAGGACATGTCCCTGACTTACCTTTTGTCACCAACTAAAGTTGGTAACATGTACTATCATAAAAAGGTGAACAGTAGAATAAAGTATGGTCAACAACATGGCTCTTTAGGAAGATGCCATGCTGTATCAGAGGTCTGCAGCGGACTGTCAGGACCATACTTTTATCTGCTGGACATAGTAATGTCTTCCGAAGTAAAAGTGCTTTGGAAGATAACTTCTTCCGAAGGCACTTATACTTCGGAAGACTGCTTCTTCCGAGGCTTGGAGTCTTCTTTGTCTTCGGAAGCAGACTTTGTCTTCGGAAGCTCAGACTTTGTCTTCAGCTCTTTCATCAGACTTTGTCTTCGGAAGCTTTCAGACTTTGTCTTCAGCTCTTTCATCAGACTTTGTCTTCGGAGCTTTCAGACTTTGTCTTCAGCTCTTTCATCAGACTTTGTCTTCGGATAGTCTTCAGCTGTTGGCTTCAGCTGTTGTCTCAGCATTGACTTCAGCTTTTGCCTTCAGTAATATCTTCAGCTGTTTCTTCAGCAGTTGATTTCAGCTTTTGCCTTTAGTAAGATATCTTCAGCTGTTCTTCAGACTTTCGGAAGATCTCTTGCTCAGCTTCGGAAGCCTTTAATGTAGTACCAAAAGATGACTATGAAGAATTTGGTTGCACCACCTTATCATGATCCAACAAACTCCCCCTAGGCTGATGCTACCAAAACTTCACTTCTCTCTTCTTCTCAAAGCTCTCAGCACCAAGGAAGCAGGTGTTTATCAGTGTCTTCATTCTTTCCTGCTGTGATGCTGAGAATCTTGTACAAATCTTTGGTGGACAGAACCTCTACTCTGTCACCTTGGATTATGTGTACCCTCTGTTGTGGCCCTCTGAAAAGAGTTAGTTGATGGGAAGTATAGTCATATTCCCATCAAACTATTGGTTCCAATTCGGGACCTTCCACCATCTGTAGAAAGGCTGTGCCTTTGGTGGTTGATCTTTCCTTGTCTTCCACTCTTTTCAGCTTCAACTCTTCTTCAATCTTGGCTCTTCTACTTCGTTCAGCCAAGTGGAGACCGCTGATGTGATTTCTGATGTGTGCAGCAGTCTCAGAGTTGGGGGATTGGAGAATGGCTTCTCTGCAAGCTCAGCAAGATCAAATCTGCTGAGATGCAGTAGAGAAGTGGCATTAAGCCTGTTGGTTTCACCATTCTCCCTTTCCACAACAAAGTTGTGAGAAGTTCATCAAACCTCCACTGGATTATTGCATTTCTAGGTCCAGGAGATTGACCAGAAATCCTGTCCTCTTTCCTGGTATCCAGCAGAGTCACCAGTCTTCTTCTTAGTCTCTTCTCCTCAGCATTGAGGGTATCGGAGTTGGAGACCAAGAAGTCTTGCAGCCTGGCCCAAGGTGTCTCTAGGCATTCAAGAAATTGGCCTAGGGTGAGGGAGCTTGAAGAGTTATCAACATAGGTGATGTTGATAAGCTCTCCCTCACAGGAGATACTGCTCAGGTAGTGCAATTGATGAGCCTTGTCTTGAACTCCTTAATCTCCTCAAAGGAGAGATGTTTAGGAGGCTGAGGGGATGGTCTTGGTTGTTGTTGGGTAGGCTTAGGTTTAGTGGTTTTGGGTTGAGTCTTGGGTTTTAGGATGGGTAGTTTGGGTGGTTGAGGTGATGTGGTAGGTTGGGTAGAGTTGTGGGGTTGAGGGGTGAAGGTTTCATCAGTGGGTTCGGTTTAATGGGAAAGGGTTGGTTCTGGTGTGGGTTGTGGCTGTGGTTGAGTGGTTGGGGTTGAGACCGTTCCCTTACCCTCCTATACATCTCCCTTTCTTCCCCAAGCGGATGTCAGCCTTTATTTCACTGACTATCCGCTGGAGTGTCCTTTCGGACATAGGCCCCACCTGCCTACCAGAGAAGCCATGAGCCCGGAGGTAGTCCTTCATCCAGGCTTTGTCAGTTGACTTCTTGGCAGCAGTGACCTCCTTCTCTTCCTCCCTCTTCCTCTTCACCTTCAACTTCTCCCTAGCAGCCTTCTTCCTTTCCTTCTCCATTTGATCCTGCTCTTTGTTGTGGAGCAGCAGGATCATATCATCATCATGTGGAGACAGTTCAGGAAGACTGAAGCCTCTTGAGAGTAGGAATTTGATCCCTCCTCTCTCAGCTTCAGGGCTGCCTCCCTCTGCTCTTCTTCTGCCTTCTCCAAGGCCAACCTGGCTTCCCTTTCTTGTTGTAGCCTGGTTGACCTCTCCAAAGTCACCAACTCCTCTAGTGGTAGCAGGAGTATTTCCTCATTGACAGCTCCTAGCTGATGAGCTGGTCAATGAGTGCTGTTCTTCTCTTAGGTTGATTTCTTCTTGATTGGCTGCAGCTGCCTTAGAACTAGCAGCTAACAGCTTCTCAGTAGGAAACCGACCTTTCTTTTGGCCT
The DNA here is from genome assembly GCA_024085815.1 of Flaveria linearis. NCBI lineage: Eukaryota > Viridiplantae > Streptophyta > Magnoliopsida > Asterales > Asteraceae > Flaveria > Flaveria linearis. The sequence goes on along the minus strand of CM044014.1, from coordinate 58,105,658 downwards.
TCTCAATTTCTCCTCCTCCTGAAGCTCTTCCGCAGTCAACTTCCTTTGCCTTTGTCTTTGATTTGCTTGACTGTGGTGGTTCTTGGATGGAGGGTTGTGATTGAGAGAGAAGTTCAGCTGGTGCTTGGGTTGGAGGTATATCAGAAATGTCCTCCCTGCTCACCTCAGATGCAATTTCAGCAATGACATCTGTGATGGTCAGTTCCTCGGACATCTGAAATAGGCCTTCCGCAGCTTCTATTTCGGCCTCGGAAGACTTGTCTTGTTCTTCCGAGGCTTCCATGTAACTTCGGAAGCCTCAGCTAGAGCTTCGGAAGATGAGACTGCTGCAGATTCTGTCCCATCTGTTTTAGTTGCTGGGCCATCAGTCCCCATTTCCCCTCGAAGCTAATCTCAGGTTCCATGAAGACCTTAGGTTGACCAACTTCCTCCACAGTGGTAGAAGGTGCAGTCAGTCTTTGAAGCTCTCCTCCCCTAAAGTATGCAAGTGTGGTGTCGGGGCTGGCTGTTCTAGGGATGATCTCAATACAAACTTTGTGAAAAGTCTGTAGAGATCTTGAAGCATCCTTGAGTCAATCTCCAGAAAGGATTGAGATGACTCAGGTGGTGTAATGATTTGTTGATGGAAATGAGTTGGGTCTGTGGTTCCATAGGTGTTTTGTCTCTGAACTTTCTCCCCTTTTTTGTAGCATCATCTTGAGAGCTAGATGAGCTAGAGGAAGAAGTCATTGAGACCTGGATTGGTACATGCCTAACAGACCTCTCCGTCTGTTTCTCAGCTAGTTTAGCCTTGAGAGTTAATCTCAAGTTGCTGAGTGGCAGTCCTTGATTCTAAGATCTTCACCTGTGATTCCAGGTTGGAGACCTTAGAAAGCAAGTACTGAAGTGTTAGTTGCATACTTCCCTCATCTTCATAGGAAGAATCACGGGAGATGAGATAACATACCTAGTATGCTCACTCTCACCACCAGATGTGGTTCTTGGCACCCTGGTTTCCTTTGCTCAGAGTCATCTCTTTCAGAGATGTCAATGGGCAAAGTTGCCATAGACTCAGTCCTAATGATGTTACCACTGTCCTGAGAGCTCAATGAGAGACTCTGAGTAGTGGCAGCTGAGTCTACATGAGTCCCCTCCACATCAGTGGACTCACCTCAGTAGCAGGCTTCTGATGGGGGCTAGAGACAAGGGATCCCTCTTGGCTCTGTTGATCTCTCAGTGGGTGTTGTAGATCAACTTCATGGCCATGGAGAGATGTAATCTCTTCATCAGTTCGGAGTAAAAGGTCAGTGAAAGAGAGGGTGGTTAGTCCTACTGACCCGGGACCTTGATCAATGTCTACAGGCATTAGCCTATGGTGGGGGCTGTCCCTAGAAGGCTGCACAGGGGAGTGTAAGACTCACCCTGTGGGCTAAAGGCTTGGGGTTCGGGCTCAGGGGTTGAGACTGAGGAGACTCAAAACCCACATTGAGGTCAATTGTGAAGGATGGTGTGACCTCGGACTGAGTGGGAGCCCATGATTCCACTCTAGTCCTTTGGGTGTGAACAGAGGAGCTTGTTCAATCAGAGTAGATTGAACAAGGGTTCGTTTGGGGCGTCTCTGATATGTGGCTTTGATGGGTAAAGAAGGTTTTGGTATTGTGGTGGATGTTGCTGGTGTGGGTTCATCACCTGTGGGGAAACAGGGATGTCACCAGGAGCTATGCGCTCAGTCATCTCTGAGGTAATGGAGTGTACCGTCCAGTGAAGTTGGTGGACATTTCTTCAGTGTCTTGAAGATGGTAGGCCTCATGTGTGGAACAGGAAGAGCAGCTGCGCAGACAAGCTTGCTTGGTTCCATCTCACAGTTGATTATGTGTTGAAGAAATCGGGATACATGAAGAATGTATCCCTGCTGAGATTGGCGATTAGGTTGTTCAACACGAATCGTGAGTAGTTGAATCTGAGGCCTCTCACCAACCCATGAACTAGGCATCCTAGTTCATATGGGATTTGATCCAACCCCCTGATTTGTTGGAGAGGCAGTGTAAAACAACGTGCAGTAGGAACTTCCAATGGTAAGAGAAGTTGAACTTGTATACTGTGACCTGCTGACATCGCCTCCATATCCCATGAGGATATAGGTGCCTTCCAAGTCTTCCTTGGGGAACTCAGTAGGAGCCCCATCATCGTGAAGCTCGAGATGCTCCCTGATGATCTGTTCATTGATGACCAACTCTTGGCCACAAACTCTGGTTCTCAGGACTCGAACCCCATTCAGCACTGTAGTTTCTCCGTTGCTCCAAAATTCTGACATATGGTTGGAGTATACGGTTGGGTTAACTGTGAGTGCAGTGAGGTAGGTGGATTCGTGAGAAGGTGATGATTTGGGTGAAGTCAGCATCCCTTGACGAGTCAAGTAACGCGACTTGGTTGTGCTGAGGGTTTAGCGCCATTGAGAGAAAAGGTAAGCTTGAAATTTTGAGTGAGATTTATGTTTTGACAGTGAAGGGAACATTTGGGCTGTAAAGTGGTAAAAGAAGATGAAATTGATAAGTCAAGATTATTTAAAAAGGGTGATATTGGGTGGTGGTGGTAATAGGGTAACTGTTTTGGGTTACTGTGGGTGGTATGGTGGTTTACGGCGGAGAATGATGTTGGCGGCAAGGATAATTTTAATAATCTGACATATCAACAAAATCTTTACTTTTTAGAGTGGGGCCCAAAAGATATCCGTTACATATAAAACCTTTACTTCCGAGGGTAAAAACATTTCGAAGGTATTTTCTTCCGAGGGCAATTTCTCTTCCGAAGCATGATATTGCTTCCGAAGATAAAATTGTCCTTGAAGGCACTTTATCTTCCGAAGCAAGGCATTGCTTCCGAAGGTAAAGCTGTCTTTCCGAATGGAGAGTTGTATAAGTTTCGGAAGTAGATCTGATATAAAATCAATCGCTTCTTCCGAGACCAAAAACTCTTCCGAGAAGAAATTTCCATTGAGGAATTTAGCTTCGAAGATATTCAAGAATATCTTCCGAGAGTTAGTTCCTCTTCGGAAGGAATTTACACTTGGAATATTTAAAGATCTTTTGTAACAGGGCTTAAATTGTATTGACACAAGACATTACTCATTTAAAAAGGTCTTCAAAAGAGGTAGTTATTCAATGTTATCATCCCAATTGCTGATATGAGATACTTAAATCTTTGTTCATCAAATGCCTTTGTGAACAAATCAGCATATTGTTCATTTGAGTCAACTTTGATTAACTTTATCAGCTGTTTCTCATGAATATCTCTAATAAAATGATACCTGATATCAATGTTTTTGTCTTGGAGTGCTTCACCGGATTCTCAGTAATGGAGATAGCACTATTGTTGTCAATATGGATAGGAGTAGTCATGAAGTTGAACCCATAGTCTAACATCTGATTTTGAATCCATAGCAGTTGAGCACAGCAGCTAGCAGCAGCAATGTATTCAGCTTCAGCAGTTGATGTAGAGACACAGGATTGTTTCTTGCATTGCCATGAGATAATCCTTCCACCAAGAAATTGACATCCTCCTGATGTTGATTTCTTGTCAATGTTGCAGCCACCATAGTCACTGTCAGAGTATCCATAGAGATTGAAATCACTATTTCTTGGATACCAGAGACCTAGTTTAGGTGCTCCTTTGAGGTATCTGAGGATTCTCTTTGCAGCAGCTAGGTGAACACCTTTGGAGCAGCCTGATATCTTGCACAATGCATGTGGCAAACGTGATATCTGGTCTACTTGCAGTGAGATACATCAGAGAACCAATAATTGCTCTATACTGATGTTGATCAGTATCCTCCCCCTCAAGGTCAGGGCAAAGATTATGGTTTCTGGGTATGGGTGTCTTGGCTGGTTTACAGTCCTTCATTTCAAATCTTTCTAAGATGTCTGAGACATACTTAGATTGACTTATGAAGAACCCTTCCTTCATTTGTTTCACCTGGATTCCTAGGAAAAAGTCCATTTTTCCCATGGAACTCATCTCAAACTTCTGCTTCATAATGCTTTCAAAGTCTTTGCACATTTGGTCGTTTGAAGAACCAAATATGATGTCATCAACATAGACTTGTACAAGCAAATGTCTTCTCCACTCTTTCTGATGAAAAGAGTCTTGTCAATGGTACCTCTAGTGTATCCATTCTTCAGGAGAAACTGAGACAAGGTCTCATACCACAGCCTAGGTGCTTGGTGCAGCCCATATAGAGCTTTGTCCAGCTTGCACACATAGTTGGGGTGCTGTGGGTCTTCAAATCCTGGAGGTTGACACATATAGATTTCCCTATCTATATCCCCATATAGAAAAGCACACTTGACATCAAGTTGGTAGACTGTGAAGTTCTTGGATGCAGCATAAGCAAGGAAGATCCTAACTGCCTCAAGTCTTGCAACAGGTGCAAAGACATCAGTATAATCAATTCCTTCCTCCTGGGTGTATCCTTGAACTACTAGCCTTGCCTTGTTCTTGATAATCAAGCCTCTATCATCTTTCTTGTTCCTGAATACCCATTTAGTGCCTATGGGTACTTGACCAGATGGTAGTGGGCATAGATTCCAGACCTTTTGTCTTTTGAATTGAAGCAGCTCCTCCTGCATCGATTCAACCCAACTACTATCCTTTAAGGCATCTTCTACCTTCTTTGGTTCCATCTGAGACAGGAAGCATGAGTACAAGCAGACATTCCCATGATGAGTTTGTCCTCTTGTTCTCACACCCTCAGAGACATTTCCTATGATGTTCTCAGTTGGATGAGTGTTGTGAATCCTAAGACAAGGAATCACTTCCAATTGCAGAGATAAGTCTAGGTTAGACATATTCTGATCAGGAACTGGATCACTCTGTCCAACTGCTGTTTCAGAGTCATTCAATGAGGACTGATTGAATGATTGAGAAACATCATCAACGGTTGGTTGTGAAGTAGTATTAACAGTTGCCTGTTCCTTCAGAATACCACTTCCCTCAACCTGGTGTTGTAGTGGATCACCTGAGGAACTTTGAGGTTGATCAAGTGATTCACTTGTTGAAGCTTCACTATTTCTGGAGATAGTTACACTGTCAGATCTGTGAATAGTTGAAGCTTGTTGCCCTTCAGCTCTTGGAGAATTTGGAATAGGTCTGGGAAGCTCATATAGTTGACCTGCATCAGCATCAGCATCACTTTGAGCACCTGTTCCAGCTGAAACATTCTCACAAGATGGTTTAGAATAGTTTGGAAATAATTCTAAATCAAAGATATACTCAGGTCCATTCCCCCTAACACAAGGAGTGTGCTCATTAACAACTATGTTGGATGACTCCTCAAATTGTTGATTCTTAATATTGTATACTCTATAAGCTTTGGAGCTAGAAGAGTATCCAATAAAGATAGCATCATCCGACTTCTCAGCAAACTTTGCCAAGTTGTCCTTTGTGTTAAGTATGGTACACCTGCAGCCAAAGGACCTTAGAAAGCCAATGAACGGTGGCCTCTTGTTCCATAACTCATAAGGGGTTTTTCCATGGGGCTTAACTACAAGAACCCTGTTCTGCACATAGCATGCAGTGCTGACTGCCTCTGCCCAGAATGTTAGTGGCAGCTTTGAATCAGCTAACATGGTCCGAGCAGCCTCAATAAGTGTCCTGTTCCTCCTCTCAGCAACACCATTTTGTTGAGGAGTTCTGGGAGCACTATATTGTCTGGCAATCCCTTTTGAGTCACAGAATGAGTCAAGAACGAAGTTCTTAACTCAGTCCCTTGATCACTTCTAATAATCTTAACCTTGTGATCATTTGATTTTCTATTTTAAGAATAAAAGATTTTAAAGTTTCAGCAGTTTCATCTTTACTTCTTAAAAAGATACCCATGTAAATCTTGTAAAATCATCAACGATCACAAGGCAGTATGATTTCCTTCCAATGCTCATTATACTTGTGGGACCAAAAAGATCCATGTGCAATAAGTGTAATGGAGTAGTGATAGAGTTAACACATTTGGATTTATGAGATGATCTGTGTTGTTTCCCTTTCAGGCATGCAACACAGTTATCTTTGCAGAAAAATTCCTTTTTAGGCAAACCATGTACCAAGTTATTTTTAGACAATTTATTCATTGTTTTAAAATTCACATGACACATGCGTTTATGCCATAGTGTTGACTCATCACTATCAGCTTTGGAAAGAAGCATGATACTTCACCCATAGGAGAAGCATTGTTCATATCCAGCTTGTACATATCCCCTTTCCTGGGAGATCTGAGAAGCACCAATTCCGGAGGAATTGTCATCCCTGGTTTGAGGATAATGCACTCATGTTCTGTGAAAAGCATCTGATGCTTCTGATCACAGAATTGAGAAACACTTAACAGATTGTGTTCAAGCTGTTTGACAAAGTGAACTTTGTCAATGTTTATTCTGCCATTGGATATACTTCCTCTGCCAGAAATATATCCTCCGGCCTCACCTCCAAATTGGACAGGCCCTCCATCAAAGTTCTGGAATTGTTGAAGGAGAGATCTGTTCCCTGTCATATGCCTGGAGCATCCACTATCTACAATCCAGATATTGTTGTTCTTGTCAAATGGATGTCCCTGCACATAAGATGAGATGGTTAGTTTTGTTTGGAAGCCCAATCCTTGCAGGTCTCGGCTCTTCCAAAGATAGTGACATAATTGAACCAAAAGATATGCAATGGGGTTCAATAGAGGTCATTGTTGAAGAAGAGGTTTAGGCTGCAGCATCTTCCTTGATCTTCCAATCCATCCTTTGGTTGATCTTTGAGGATGAGCTTGTTGAAGCTTTTGCAGCATGGTCTTCTTCCGAAGCTTCTCTCTTTTCGGAAGAAGCCTTCACCACCTTTTCTTCCGAAGTAGTCTTCTTCTGAGATGGTTTCAAGGGAGCCTTCTTGTTCTTCCGAACCTTAGAAGGTTTGGCTTCCGAAGCCATTTTCCCTTCGAAAGAAGTAGTTTCTTCCGAAAGCAACTTGGCTTCCGAGACCAACTTTCCCTTTTTCATCATTTGGACCTTTTGAAGTGGTCAACTGAGAAACCTTCTCTGACTACTTCTTTTCTAACATTATTTGCATAATGTGTGCTTGCTGGATTGTAGTAACAATCTTTAGCCATGTGGTTGTGCAGACCACACATTATGCATGCAATGTTAGTCTTCTGGGACTTGCAGGTTGCTGTTTCTTGGTTTTCTTTCTCTTCATCAGCAACTTTCCCTTTTGACTTCTGATCCTTCAGTAGGACAGGAGTGCTGGTACTACACTCCTTTCCTGAATCAGGAGTACCTACCACTTGAAACCCGGCAGAAATGGAGACACCCTTTTGCTTAGGGTCAAACTTAAGCTTGGACTCTGCAACCTTCTTAGCAGTCCTTCTAGCAGCTTTAGCTCTGCTTCTTCTTGCCTTGGTGGTCAGGATTTGGTCATCACAGGTGGAGATGGGTGTATCCTCCTGTTTCTCCTCCTGTGGAGGCCACTATTTTTACTTCATCCTCTAGTTCCAATGGAGAAGGGTCAGCAGTTGGAACCTCTTGCTCTTCAGTACCACATCTAGGTAGTCTAATAGACTCATAAGAGTGTGGTGGAGCTATTTCACTGGTTCCCAACCCTTCTTTGTTTTGATAAAACATTTTGGAATGGGAGGTTGATGCAAGAATAGTTTAGAAGCTTTGCTCAGCAATAGCTTGCTTCCGGCCTGAGCCTCAGCTGTGACTAACTGGGCTTGAACTTCAGAAAGTTTGGAGATCAGATCTTTGATTTGAGTCTTGTAGTTAGTCTTTTCATGTTTCAAAAGAGACACAGTTTTCTCTAACTCATCAATTTTCCTTTGATAGTCAGATTCAGCTCTTTTAAAGTCAGATTTTAGCACATTTAAAGACTCAACCTCAGATCTGATTTCCGAAATGTAATCCTTATACAATTTAACTTTAGCAATACAGGCAGCAGTACAAAGATGTTCATATACCTGATCATCATCTGTTCCGGCCATGAGTGCTTGAGCGGGAGTCACATCCTGTACCATGAAGCTCCAGTCAACTTCCTGAGCAACAGCAGCTGTTTCAGTTGACTTTTCTTCATGCTTGGGAGCAGTGGGATGTGTGGAAGCCTGTGGGGTTCCCGGGTTGTTCTTGGGAGCCTTGCATTCCCTAGCAAGTGACCAAGTTGGTTGCAGTTGTAGCACCTTGCTTTGCTCTTATCAACCCAAACTTGCTGTTGACTGGGTTTTGAGGGAATTGCCTTCCAGTTCTCTTGAAGAACTTCTTCGCTCTGTAAGTTAAAAGTGCCATCTGCTGGACATGTCCATGTACTCCACATCATCTGGATTGAAGCACTCAAGATCATCAAAGCAGTATTGAAAATCACCAGAGTGTCCACTTCCAGAGACAAGGCACAACTATCCTGAAAGGAGTTGTGTTGAACCTTTTGAGACTTTGGAGTCTCAGGTAGAGTGATGAAGGGTCTAGTATGTGAGTTGTCAGGGTAGCATAGCAACTGATGTTGTGGTTCCATGCTTTCCCTTTCAACCACATGAAGGGCTGAACTCTGTTGGTTATTGGAGTGGTCAGAGGAGTTCTGCATGTTCATCTCCATCTAAAATGCACTTAGGATACCATACAACTCTGTGAGAGAAAGAGTCTTAAGGTCCGAAGTTCTCTTGATGACAACACAGTAGTGAGTCCATAGCTTAGAAGAGAGGACATGAACTTCCTAACTATGTCTCTGTTCTCAAGAGCTACTCCAATATCCGCCAGAGTATCTACTAGCTCAACATACCTGAAGTATTGTTGAGTCAAGGTCTCACCAGCCTTGAAAGTAAAGTTCTCAAACTGCTGCTTCAAGAGATCTTTCTTGTTCTCTTGAGTTTCCTTGGATCCCTCATACATCAGCTTCAAAGCTCCCATAAATCTTTAGCTCTTGCACTTCTTGAAGCGTCTGTAGACGGAGTTGGGGAGAGCAGTTTGGAGACAAGTCATAGCCCTTTGATCTAGCTCTATTCTCTTCCTATCTTCCTCTGAGTAATCATCAACATCTTTTGGAATGATGCGATTACCAGTGGCAGATGTAGTGCTTGGTATGAAAGGACCATTGACAATGGAGTCCCACATCCTTGAGTCTTGACACTTGATGAAGCCTTCCATCCTGATACACCATGTGTCAAAGTCTTCAGGGGTGATCATAGGGGACTTGGTCAAGGTACCAGTTTCCATATCAGCCTTGGAGAGAGCACCATTTGAGTGAGTGGATTGTGGTGAGGAGTGAAAAACAGGTTGATTAGGATGGTAGATCTCACAATCAAGAGCCTGTAGCTCTGATACCAATTACAGGATCGGATTTCGGGTGGTCTTTCTCTCAACTCACTGTGAATCAACACTCGGCAAGCAGTCTATGAAGAGTTGATCACAATATAACAAGTAACAAGCAGTAAGAAAACTTAACAGCAGATAAATTTTCAAGGTACTTTTATATATTGCTTCTCAACTCAAGGATTACAAGACACTTGGACTCAAATCGCTTACCTAAAGAGTTACAGGGAGAAGATATATATATACTACCTACAGCCGGATATACTTTGATACCAGCTGGACACCTCTAACCTTACATCTATACTACAAGACTCTAGGTGAGGTCTTTCAGACATTGTGCCTGAGAGTTGGTAGTCAGGACAGTCCCTGACTTACCTTTTGTCACCAACTAAAGTTGGTAACATGTACTATCATAAAAAGGTGAACAGTAGAATAAAGTATGGTCACAACATGGCTCTTTAGGAAGATGCCATGCTGTATCAGAGGTCTGCAGCGGACTGTCAGGGACCATACTTTTATCTGATGGCATAGTAATGTCTTCTGAAGGATAAAGTGCTTCGGAAGAATAACTTCTTCCGAAGGCACTTATACTTCGGAAGACTGCTTCTTCCGAGGCTTGGAGTCTTCTTTGTCTTCGGAAGCAGACTTTGTCTTCGGAAGCTCAGACTTTGTCTTCAGCTCTTTCATCAGACTTTGTCTTCGGAAGCTTTCAGACTTTGTCTTCAGCTCTTTCATCAGACTTTGTCTTCGGAAGCTTTCAGACTTTGTCTTCAGCTCTTTCATCAGACTTTGTCTTCGGAAGATAGTCTTCAGCTGTTGGCTTCAGCTGTTGCCTTCAGCAGTTGACTTCAGCTTTTGCCTTCAGTAGATATCTTCACTGTTGGCTTCAGCTTTTGTCTTCAGCAGTTGACTTCAGCTTTTGCCTTTAGTAGATATCTTCAGCTGTTCTTCAGACTTTCGGAAGATCTCTTGCTCAGCTTCGGAAGCCTTTGAATGTAGTACCAAAGATGACTATGAAGTGAATTTTGTTGCACCAGCCTTATCATGATCCAACAACAGGGTTCTTGTAGTGAAGCCCCATGGAAAAACCCCTTATGAGTTATGGAACAAGAGGCCACCGTTCATTGCTTCTAAGGTCCTTTGGCTGCAGGTGTACCCTATTTAACACAAAGGACAACTTGCAAGTTTGCTGAGAAGTCGGATGATGCTATCTTTATTGGATACTCTTCTAGCTCCAAAGCTTATAGAGTATACAATATTAAGAATCAACAATTTGAGAATCATCCAACATAGTTGTTATGAGCACACTCCTTGTGTTAGGGGGAATGGACCTGAGTATATCTTTTGATTTAGAATTGTTTCCAAACTATTCTAAACCATCTTGTGAGAATGTTTTAGCTGAACAGGTGCTCAAAGTGATGCTGATGCTGATGCAGGTCAACTATATGAGCTTCCCAGACCTATTCCAAATTCTCCAAGAGCTGAAGGGCAACAAGGTTCAACTATTCACAGATCTGACAGTGTAACTATCTCCAGAAATAGTGAAGCTTCAACAAGTGAATCACTTGATCAACCTCAAAGTTCCTCAGGTGATCCACTATAACACCAGGTTGAGAGAAGTGGTATTCTGAAGGAACAGGCAACTGTTAATACTACTTCACAACCAACCATTGATGATGTTTCTCAATCATTCAATCAGTCCTCATTGAATGACTCTGAAACAGCAGTTGGACAGAGAGATCCAGTTCCTGATCAGAATATGTCTAACCTAGACTTATCTCTGCAACTGGAAGTGATTCCTTGTCTTAGGATTCATAACACTCATCCAACTGAGAACATCATAGGGAATGTCTCTGAGGGTGTGAGAACAAGAGGACAAACTCATCATGGAATGTCTGCTTGTACTCATGCTTCCTGTCTCAGATGGAACCAAAGAAGGTAGAAGATGCCTTAAAGGATAGTAGTTGGGTTGAATCAATGCAGGAGGAGCTGCTTCGATTTAGAAGACAAAAGGTCTGGAATCTATGCCCACTACCATCTGGTCAAGTACCCATAGGCACAAAATGGGTATTCAGGAACAAGAAAGATGATAGAGGCTTGATTATCAAGAACAAGGCAAGACTAGTAGTTCAAGGGTACACCCAGGAGGAAGGAATTGATTATACTAATGTCTTTGCACCTGTTGCAAGACTTGAGGCAGTTAGAATCTTCCTTGCTTATGCTGCATCCAAGAACTTTACAGTCTACCAACTTGATGTCAAGTGTGCTTTTCTATATGGGGATATAGACAAAATCTATGTGTGTCAACCTCCAGGATTCGAAGACCCACAGCACCCCAACTATGTGTGCAAGCTGGATAAAGCTCTATATGGGCTGCACCAAGCACCTAGGCTGAGGTATGAGACCTTGTCTCAGTTCCTCCTGAAGAATGGATACACTAGAGGTACCATTGACAAGACTCTTTTCATCAGAAAGAGTGGAAAAGACATTTTGCTTGTACAAGTCTATGTTGATGACATCATATTTGGTTCTTCAAATGACCAAATGTGCAAGGACTTTGAAAGCATTATGAAGCAGAAGTTTGAGATGAGTTCCATGGGAAAAATGGACTTTTCCTTGGAATCCAGGTGAAACAGATGAAGGAAGGGTTCTTCATAAGTCAATCTAAGTATGTCTCAGACATCTTAGAAAGATTTGAAATGAAGAACTGTAAACCAGCCAAGACACCCATACCCAGAAACCATAATCTTTGCCCTGACCTTGAGGGGGAGGATACTGATCAACATCAGTATAGAGCAATTATTGGTTCTCTGATGTATCTCACTGCAAGTAGACCAGATATCATGTTTGCCACATGCATTTGTGCAAGATATCAGGCTGCTCCAAAGGTGTCTCACCTAGCTGCTGCAAAGAGAATCCTCAGATACCTCAAAGGAGCACCTAAACTAGGTCTCTGGTATCCAAGAAATAGTGATTTCAATCTCTATGGATACTCTGACAGTGACTATGGTGGCTGCAACATTGACAAGAAATCAACATCAGGAGGATGTCAATTTCTTGGTGGAAGGATTATCTCATGGCAATGCAAGAAACAATCCTGTGTCTCTACATCAACTGCTGAAGCTGAATACATTGCTGCTGCTAGCTGCTGTGCTCAACTGCTATGGATTCAAAATCAGATGTTAGACTATGGATTCAACTTCATGACTACTCCTATCCATATTGACAACAACAGTGCTATCTCCATTACTGAGAATCCGGTGAAGCACTCCAAGACAAACACATTGATATCAGGTATCATTTCATTAGAGATATTCATGAGAAACAGCTGATAAAGTTAATCAAAGTTGACTCAAATGAATAATATGCTGATTTGTTCACAAAGGCATTTGATGAACAAAGATTTAAGTATCTCATATCAGCAATTGGGATGATAAACATTGAATAACTACCTCTTTTGAAGACCTTTTTAAATGAGTAATGTCTTGTGTCAATACAATTTAAGCCCTGTTACAAAAGATCTTTAAATTATTCCAAGTGTAAACTCCTTCCGAAGAGGAATTAACTCTCGGAAGATATTCCTGAATATCTTCCGAAGTCAAATTCTCAATGGAAATTTTCTTCTCGGAAGAGTTTTTGGTCTCGGAAGAAGCGATTGATTCTATATCAGATCTACTTCCGAAACTTATACAACTCTCCATTCGGAAAGACAACTTTACCTTCGGAAGCAATGCCTTGCTTCGGAAGATAGAGTGATTTCAAAGGACAATTTTACCTTCGGAAGCAATATCAAGCTTCGGAAGATAAATTGCCTTCGGAAGAAAATTACCTTCGGAAATGTTTTACCCTCGGAAGTAAAGGTTTTTATATGTAACGGATATCTTTTGGGCCCCACTCTGTAAAAAGTAAGATTTTGATGATAATGTCAGATTATTTAAAATTATCCTTGCCGCCAACACCATTTCTCCGCCGTAAACCACCATACCACCCACAGTAACCCCAAAACAGTTACCCTATTACCACCACTACCACTATTCACCCCTTTTAAATAATCTTGACTCATCAATTTCATCTTCTTTTACCACTTTACAGCCCTAACTGTTCCCTTCACTGTCAAACCCTCAATTTCACTCAAAATTTCAAGCTTACCTTTTCTCCAATGGCGCTAAACCCTCAGCACAACCAAGTCGCATTACTTGACTCGTCAAGGGATGCCGACTTCACCCAAATCATCACCTTTCTCACCGAATCCACCTACCTCACTGCACTCACAGTTAACCCAACCGTATACTCCAACCATATGTCAGAATTTTGGAGCAACGGTGAAACTACAGTGATGAATGGGGTTCGAGTCCTGAGAACCAGAGTTTGTGGCCAAGAGTTGGTCATCAGTGAACAACTCATCAGGAAGCATCTCGAGCTTCACGATGATGGGGCTCCTACTGAGTTCCCCAAGGAAGACTTGGAAGGCACCTATATCCTCATGGGATATGGAGGTGATGTCAGCAGGTCTACAGTATACAAGTTCAACTTCTCTTACCATTGGAAGTTCCTGCTGCACATTGTTCTACATTGCCTCTCCAACAAATCAGGGGGTTGGGATCAAATCCCATATGAACTAGGATGCCTAGTTCATGGGTTGGTGAGAGGCCTCAGATTCAACTACTCACGATTTGTGTTGAACAACCTAATCGCCAATCTGAGCAGGGATACATTCTTCATGTATCCCTGATTTCTTCAACACATAATCAACTGTGAGATGGAACCAAGCAAGCTTGTCTGCGCAGCTGCTCTTCCTGTTCCACACATGAGGCCTACCATCTTCAAGACACTGAAGAAGATGTCCACCAACTTCACTGGACGGTACACTCCATTACCTCCAGAGATGACTGAGCGCATAGCTCCTGGTGACATCCCTGTTCTCCCCACAGGTGATGAACCCACACCAGCAACATCCACCACAATACCAAAAGCCTCTTTACCCATCAAAGCTACATATCAGAGACGCCCAAACGAACCCTTGTTCAATCTACTCTGATTGAACAAGCTCCTTCTGTTCACACCCAAAGGACTAGAGTGGAATCATGGGCTCCCACTAGTCCGAGGTCATACCATCCTTCACAATTGACCTCAATGTGGGTTTTGAGCCTCCTCAGTCTCAACCCCTGAGCCCGAACCCCAAGCCTTTAGCCCACAGGGTGAGTCTCTACACTCCCCTGTGCAGCCTTCTAGGGACACCCCCACCAAGGCTCAATGCCTGTAGACATTGATCAAGGTCCCGGGTCAGTAGGACTAACCACCCTCTCTTTCACTGACCTTTTACTCCGAACTGATGAAGAGATTACATCTCTCCATGGCCATGAAGTTGATCTACAACACCCACTGAGAGATCAACAGAGCCAAGAGGGATCCCTTGTCTCTAGCCCCCATCAGAAGCCAGCTACTGAGGTGAGTCCCACTGATGTGGAGGGGACTCATGTAGACTCAGCTGCCACTACTCAGGTCTCTCATTGAGCTCTCAGGACAGTGGTAACATGATTAGGACTGAGTCTACGGCAACTTTGCCCATTGACATCTCTGAAAGAGATGACTCTGAGCAAGGGAAACCAGGGTGCCAAGAAGCCACATCTGGTGGTGAGAGTGAGCATACTAGGTATGTTATCTCATCTCCCCATGATTCTTCTCAGGAAGATGAGGGAAGTATGCAACTAACACTTCAGTACTTGCTTTCTAAGGTCTCCAACCTGGAATCACAGGTGAAGATCTTAGAATCAAGGACTGCCACTCAGCAACTTGAGATTAACTCTCTCAAGGCTAAACTAGCTGAGAAACAGACGGAGAGGTCTGTTAGGCATGTACCAATCCAGGTCTCAATGACTTCTTCCTCTAGCTCATCTAGCTCTCAAGATGATGCTACCAAAAAGGGGGAGAAAGTTCAGAGACAAACACCACAGGAACCACAGACCCAACTCATTTCTTCCCAAATCATTACACTACCTGAGTCATCTCAATCCTTTCTGGAGATTGACTCAAGGATGCTTCAAGATCTCTACAGACTTTTCACAAAGTTTGTATTGAGATCATCCCTAGAACAGTCCAGCCCCGACACCACACTTGCATACTTTGGGCTGAGGAGCTTCAAAGACTGACTGCACCTTCTACCACTGTGGAGGAAGTTGGTCAACCTAAGGTCTTCATGGAACCTGAGATTAGCTTCGAAGGGGAAATGGGGACTGATGGCCCAGCAACTGAAACAGATGGGACAGAATCTGCAGCAGTCTCATCTTCCGAAGATCTAGCTGAAGCTTCCGAAGCTTACATGGAAGCCTCGGAAGAACAAGACAAGTCTTCCGAGGCCGAAATAGAAGCTGCGGAAGGCTTATTTCAGATGTCCGAGAACTGACCATCACAGATGTCATTGCTGAAATTGCATCTGAGGTGAGCAGGGAGGACATTTCTGACATTCCTCCAACCCAAGCACCAGCTGAACTTCTCTCTCAATCACAACCCTCCATCCAAGAACCACCACAGTCAAGCACAATCAAAGACAAAGCAAAAGAAAATTGACTGCGGAAGAGCTTCAGGAGGAGGAGAAGATTGAGAAGGCCAAAAAGAAAGGTCGTTTCCTACTGAGAAGCTGCTAGCTGCTAGTTCTAAGGCAGCTGTAGCCAATCAGGAAGAAATCAACAAGAAGAGAAGAACAGCACTTATTGACCAGCTCATTAATCTAGGAGCTGCCAATGAGGAGATACTCCTGCTACCATTAGAGGAGTTGGTGACTTTGGAGAGGTCAACCAGGCTATAACAAGAAAAGAAGCCAGGTTGGCCTTGGAGAAGGAAGAACAAGAGCAAAGGGAGGCAGCCCTGAAGCTGAGAGAGGCTAGGATCAAGTTCCTACTCTCAAGAGGCTTCAGTCTTCCTGAACTGTCTCCACATGATGATGACATGATCCTGCTGCTCCACAACAAGAGCAGGATCAAATGGAGAAGGAAAGGAAGAAGGCTGCTAGGGAGAAGTTGAAGGTGAAGAGGAAGAGGGAGGAAGAGAAGGAGGTCACTGCTGCCAAGAAGTCAACTGACAAAGCCTGGATGAAGGACTACCTCCGGGCTCATGGCTTCTCTGGTAGGCAGGTGGGACCTATGTCCGAAAGGACACTCCAGCGGATAGTCAGTGAAATTAAAGCTGACATTCGTTTGGGAAAAGGAAGGACATGTACAGGAGGATGAAAGGAATGGTCTTCACCCCAGCCACTCAACCACAGCCACAACCCACACCAGAACCAACCCCTTTTCCCATTAAACCCGAACCCACTGATGAAACCTTCACCCCTCAACCCACAACTCTACCCAACCTACCACATCACCTCAACCACCCAAACTACCCATCCTAAAACCCAAGACTCAACCCAAAACCACTAAACCTAAGCCTACCCAACAACAACCAAAACCATCCCCTCAGCCTCCTAAACATCTCTCCTTTGAGGAAATAAAGGAGTTCAATACGAGGCTCATCAACTGCACTACCTTGAGCAGCATCTCCTCTGAGGGAGAGGTTATCAACATCACCTATGTTGATAACTCTTCAAGCTCCCTCACCCTAGGCCAATTTCTTGAATTGCCTAGAGATACTTTGGGCCAGGCTGCAAGACTTCTTGGTATCAACTCCGATACCCTCAATGCTGAGGAGAAGAGGCTAAGAAGAAGACCGGTGACTCTGCTGGATACCAGGAAAGAGGACAGGATTTCTGGTCAATCTCCTGGACCTAGAAATGCAATAATCCAGTGGAGGTTCGATGAACCTTCTCACAACTTTGTTGTGGAAAGGGAGAATGGTGAAACCAACAGGCTCAATGCCACTTCTCTACTGTATCTCAGTAGATTTGATCTTACTGAGCTTGCAGAGAAGCCATTCTCCAATCCCTCCAACTCTGAGACTGCTGCACATATCAGAAACCATATCAGTGGTCTCCACTTGGCTGAACGAAATAGAAGAGCCAAGATTGAAGAAGAGTTCAAGCTGAAAAGAGTGGAAGACAAGGAAGACCAACCACCAAAGGCACAGCCTTCTACAGATGGTGGAAGGTCCTGAATTGGAACCAATAGTTTGATGGGAATATGACTATACTTCCCATCAACTAACTCTTTTCAGAGGGCCACAACAGAGGGTACACATAATCCAAGGTGACAGAGTAGAGGTTCTGTCCACCAAGGATCTGTACAAGATTCTCAGCACAACAGCAGGAAAGAATGAAGACACCGATAAACACCTGCTTTCCTTGGTGCTGAGAGCTTTGAGAAGAAGAGAGAAGTGAAGTTTTGGTAGCATCAGCCTAGGGGGAGTTTGTTGGATCATGATAAGGCTGGTGCAACCAAAATCACTTCATAGTCATCTTTTGGTACTACATTCAAAGGCTTCCGAAGCTGAGAAGAGATCTTCCGAGAGTCTGAAGGACAGCTTCCGAAGACAAAGTCTGAAAGAACTTCCGAAGACAAAGTCTGATGAAAGAGCTTCCGAAGACAAAGTCTGAAAGAACTTCCGAAGACAAAGTCTGATGAAGAGCTTCCGAAGACAAAGTCTGAAAGAACTTCCGAAGACAAAGTCTGATGAAAGAGCTTCCGAAGACAAAGTCTGAAAGAGCTTCCGAAGACAAAGTCTGAAAGAGCTTCCGAAGACAAAGTCTGAAAGAGCTTCCGAAGACAAAGTCTGATGAAAGAGCTGAAGACAAAGTCTGCTTCCGAAGACAAAGAAGACTCCAAGCCTCGAAAGAAGCAGTCTTCCGAAGTATAAGTGCCTTCGGAAGAAGTTATTCTTCCGAAGTACTTTATCCTTCGGAAGACATTGCTATGTCCAGCAGATAAAAGTATGGTCCCTGACAGTCCGCTGCAGACCTCTGATACAGCATGGCATCTTCCTAAAGAGCCATGTTGTTGACCATACTTTACTCTACTGTTCACATTTTTATAATAGTACATGTTACCAACTTTAGTTGGTGACAAAAGGTAAGTCAGGGACATGTCCTGACTACCAACTTTCAGACAAAATGTCTGAAAGACCTCACCTAGAGTCTTGTAGTATAGATGTAAGGTTAGAGGTGTCCAGCTGGTATCAAAGTATATCCGGCTGTAGGTAGTATTATATATATCTGCTCCCTGTAACTCTTTAGATAAGCAATTTGAGTCCAAGTGTCTTGTAATCCTTTGAGTTGAGAAGCAATATATAAAAGTACCTTGAAAATTTACCTGCTGTGTTAATTTTCTTACTGCTTGTTACTTGTTATATTGTGATCACTCTTCATAGACTGCTTGCTGAGTGTTGATTCAAAGTGAGTTGAGAGAAAACCACCCGAAATCCGATCCTGCATCGTCCTCGTCCAGCTCTGCAAGTCCCTGGTCACGTGGACGGAACGTGAATGTGCAGTAGAACTCCACGGTGAGCTCTCGATGGGCATCGTCGGTCATCCGGAACAGCTGCTCCCACGGGCCGTCCTCGCCGATGATCTCCAAAAACCGGCCGCACTCTCAACGAGCTGTAAGAAGTCATCCGACAGGACGGTACCCGTTCTGGCACACGTGCTCTCAGGGTCCTGAACCGCTCGTACGGTGTCCCCTGCTCGAACTGCAGCGTCGGCAGTCATCAATGTCGGGGATAAAAGCATCGTCGGCATCCATATCTGCGAAAAAAAACGTATTTGTCATTATTTACAATGTTTATAAAATTAATGGTTGACGGTTATTATTATTATTATTATTATTGTTATTATTATTATTATTATTATTATTATTATTATACTAATATTATTTTATTATTATTACTATTACTATTATTATTACTATTATTATTATTATATTATTATTATTATATTATACTAATATTATTATTATTATTATTATTATTATTATTATACTAATATTATTATTATTTTTATTATTATTATTATTATTTTATTATTATTATTATTATTACTATTATTATTACTATTATTATTACTATTATTATTATTATTATTAATATTATTATTATTATTATTATTATTATTATTATATTATTAATATTATTATTATTATTATTACTATTATTATACTATTATTATTATTATTATATTATTATTATTATTATTATTATTACTATTATTATATTATTATTATTATTATTATTATTATTATTATTATTACTAATATTATTAATTTCTATTATTACTATTACTATTATAATTATTATTATTATTATTTATTATTATTTCTAATAATAATATAAAACCGTCGACAAACTACGTTACACATACGGGAAAATCTATCAAATCTATAAGGGAAAACCTATCAAATATATTTGGGAAAACCTATCAAATCGATTTGAGAAAACCTATCAAATCTATTTGAAAAACCTATCAAATCTATTTGGGAAAACCTATCAAATCTATTCGGTAAAACCTATCAAATCTATTCGGGAAAACCTATCAAAACTATTTGGGAAAACCTATCAAATCTATTTGGAAAAACTATCAAATCTATTTGAGAAAAACTATCAAATCTATGGTTTAAACCTGTAAATTACATACCGAAAACGCGGTGGTGCAGCGGCGGTGCTGGTGTGCAGCGGCGGTTGTGGTGACCGGTGGTGGTGGTGAGCGGCGATGGTGGTCAGCGGCGATGGTTGTCAGCGGCGATGGGGTGAGCGGCAGTGGTGGTGAGCGACGGTGGTGGTGAGCGGCGGTGGTGGTGGAAGATGAATGTGTCACGGGGAGGCTCGCGGTGACGGTTTGGCCTCGAACGGTTGAGCGGCGGTGGTGGTGAGTGGCGGTGGTGGTGAGTGGCGGTGGTTGTGAGCGGCGGTGGTTGTGGTGGTGGTGAGCGGCGGTGGTTGTGTTTGTGGTTGTGGGTTTGTGGTTGTGTTTGTGGTTGTGTTTGTGGTTGTGTTTGTGGTTGTGTTTGTGGAAATGGGGTGTCGAACGGTTGAAGAAGACACCAGTACCTTCGAGGTCACGGTTTGGCCTCCACGTGACATCTTAGGCAGAAGAGGTCACGGTTTGGCCTCCACGTGACCTCTTACACACACGGTACTCGAGTGGCAGTGCACTAATCGAGGAGAAGTCAGATTCAAAAAATATCTCAAGAGGTCACGGTTTGCCCTCCACGTGACCTCTTGGTTTTTTTTGTATTATTATTATATATTATTATTATTATTATTATTATTATTATTATATTATTATTAATAATTTCCGTTACTAATATTTTAATATTATTATTATTATTATTATTACTATATATTACTAATATTATTATTATTATTATTATTATTATTATTATTATTATTATTACTACTAATATTATTAATATTATTATTATTATTATTACTAATATTTTACTTATAGTATTACTACATACATACATACATACATACATACATACAATACATACATACATACATACATACATACTACA
>CM044014.1:58042427-58082427 GCA_024085815.1 Flaveria linearis | reverse complement strand
TTGAAGCAGCCTTTGCCTTATTAGAATGGTCATTGGGCATTTTAAACTGAGGGGTATATGAGCTATGCCTCGCCGGGTCAGGCATAGTTTGTTGCGAGGAAGTATAGGAGCTGTGTCTAGCAGCCTCATACTGTGATGTATTGGAATCCGCTCTTCTTTGTTACTCCTTAATATTTGGACGACCACGTCGGTCATGACGCACCTCAAGTTCTTTAAGTTTTGACTTACTCTTAAACAAAGAGTCAAATACTTTGTTAAACAATTTTTTCTTTACTTGAGGATTGGGAGACGACATAACCTTTTGTTTCAAGTCATCAAATTTCACATCGTAGTCGGGTTCAGGCGGCGCCACGTACGCTGGCTCGAAATCAAGCTTCCTCCAGTGTGGATCTACCACATCGAGTGGAATACTTGTGACTGGATTTAAAGGTTAAATTATTAGTGAAAAATATACAATCGTGTGACAACAGTAAAAAAATGTATTAAGAAAAATATAACCTTCTCGGACGTGTATCTCCAAACGACAAGCACATGGCAAGCCCATGGACGTGAACAACTGGTGTCCACATGAACCCCCAGACTCCTGAATCATTTCCATTTTCGTCAACTCTGATTCAAGGAGGCTAAGGTAAAAAGTTGATACTTTATAATGCAACTTTGAGAACAATGACAGTCGATGGTCTTTTTTAATTTTCACACGGGACACCTCGAATGTTCTACAAATTTCAATCTCCTGCCGCGCACGAGGTCACAAACATATCCGACAAGTGTGTGCAACGTATTGTTGGTCCCTGTGAGGTAACTCTTGAAGTTGGCATGTTGGCCCTCGACCCGATTAGTTGTAAATTCACCAAAGTTAAGGCAGTCGTACATCCAACAAGTAACAATTTTCTCTTTGTACGGCACCAACCAATTATTCCAAATATATTCCCATACCTCTGAAAGAAAATAACAAATTTTAGAAAATGAACAAATAAATTGTTAGAGTAAAAACAAATATGAAATTCTTACCACTTTTACCATCTTCATTTAACTTTTCTTCCATTTTCCTGCAATTGTAATCGTACATTGCCTCTGTAGGAGACGAACACAAGGTCTTCCACTAGTATGAAAAATCATTCCACATGTCGGTTTTAAAAAGGATATTCCACCGGCTTTTGATATTCTCCCGAACGTGCCACCTGCATAGGTTTTTAGTAGCACTCGGGAACACTGTGTCACACGCACTCATCAGGGCCAGGTCCCTGTCTGTGACAATAACACAGGGCTCCATACACCCATCGAGCATATCTCTGATCTGCTCCAGTACCCATGTGAAGTTGTCTTGTCGTTCCCTCGATATAAATGCATGCGCGATACAAAACGACTTCGACGTCGACGTAACGCCAATAACCTGAACAAACGGAATGTTGTACATGTTGGTCTTGTACGTCGTGTCTATCAACATCACGTGCGGGAATGCGCGCCACATTTTATACGAAGTAGGATGACAAAAGAAAACATCTTCCACCGCCTTAGTAGTTGCATTCGTTCGTGTTTCATATACGAACTCTTTAGATTGTAGCAGGTTTTCAAGTTCCTGCATTGGTGTGATGCCTTCTCTCCCCTCAGCCCTAAACTTTGACGTCAGATTGTATATGTCTTGAACAACACAGACGCTGTGGGGAAACTGCTCCCTTACGGCTGAATGGATATGCCGTGGCCGCACGTGCTGCCTGTGTAATTTCTCGACAAGATCAATTTCTTCGGCGGTCATCTTTCTAAGATGCGCGTGGCCCTCCTCGTACACAACAGGATCGTGGTTGTGCGTCTCGTTTCTCACCTCTAACATCCAACTGTCACTCTTTCCTACGTACTTCCCTACGAGTTTAAAGGGACATCCTTTCTTTATGCTCCCAGTACGTCTACTCGTGCCAGTGAATTTAGGTTCACCACTACGATTGCATATTAGTTCCATATCCTTTTTTCGTGACCGACCCACCACAATGACGCACCCATGTTCGCGTCCTCTCGTTTTAGTCCACTTCTCCAAGTCCTCACGAGAATCAAAATACTGAAAAAATGATAAAGCTAGACATAAAAAAACAATATATAAAACAAATAAAAAATAAAATAAACAAAAGAATAAAAACTCTTCGTACTGATTGGTTTTATAAGAAACCGTAGCCTTTCTTATCCGATCCTCATCCTCATCATGCTCCGCGGTGTCCCCATGGTTTTCTTTGAGGTGAACTGAACCGTCACTCTCATCTGTGTCATTCCCATTAAAAGTATCCGACACATGTGTAATTTCTAGTTCTGACTGGTACGGGGGATGTCCGTAATCCAGCTCTGTTTGCGAGTGGTACGTGTTTGGGGCATGCCCGTAAGAATTGCAAGGGGGATATCTGTACCCTTCACCGTAACCTGTCAGTCCAAATAAAGAGTTATACGCCTCTTGAGCAAATGTGTTCGACGGGTTGGTTTCCTCCTCCCCCCACGGAGGGTGACTCCCGTATATGTAATATTCCTAAAAAGATAATGGTTAGATATTTCAAATAATAAGTTATAATAAAACACATACTAGTTTAACCTGGTTTGAATCTTCGATATGTGGCACCTCATTCAAATCTGGAAGCTTCGGCTTTTGATAATGATCTCCCGAACCCGACATTGTTTTCGAATTTACGCGTTTTTGGAATGACGAAGGCTGAAAAATCTCGAGTGTGGATTATGAATTGCGAATTTTTAGTTTGGATGCCGATCGTTCGAAGCTGAAATGTATTTAAGGTGAAATTCTGGGGCACAAACCGTCACGGTTTGGCCTCCACGTGACGGTTTGTGCCGGGAATCCCGGCCTTTTGTCAAAATCACGTCTACGTCGTACCTTAAACTGAGACCGTGTACCCTAGAGGTCACGGTTTGGCCTCCACGTGACGGTTTGGTGACCGCTTTTCAACTTTAACAGCCCATTTTGTCATTTTGTTGTCAGGAGGTCACGGGGACTACCACCCCGAACCGTGACAGCAAGACCATGCGGTCACGGGACAAACACCCCAAACCGTGACAGCAAGCCCATGCGGTCACGGTTAATGTGACCGCAAGACCAAACCGTGACACTTTGTTTACAAAACTACTGATGAGCAATCCTTCAGCTGTTTAATTAACTACTGATGAGCAATACCCCAAAAGGTCACGGTTAGCCCTAACCGTGACGGTTGAGAAACCCTAACTGTCACGTATTGGTTAAACCGTGACACTTTGTTTACAAAACTACTGATGAGCAATCCTTCAGCTGTTTATATTATTATTATTATTATTATTATTACTATTACTATTATTATTATTATTATTATATTATTATTATTATTATTATATTATTATTATTATTATTATTATTATTACTACTACTACTACTACTACTACTACTAATATTATTAATATTACTATTATTATTATATTATTACTATTATTATCATCATCATCATCACCATCATCATCATCATCAAATAAAGGGATATTCATTAATATGATGAAGTATCGGATAATGATATCTTACAGAAGACATTGGTGCCTCTATGACGATCCATTATTCTAACGTAATTATTTAAACGACCCTCATACATATTTTGCCATTCTAGTGCTTCTTGATATGCATATCTCGGCCAATGATAGCTCACACTGGGCATCGGGTAATCCCCTTCCAATTGTCTGGCTGCCAAATGAAGAAATAAGATGCACAATACAGTTGAATCGGCCCACCCCCAAAAACCCATGCGGTGTCCCTATTAGTCTGTACAAATGATGATTGATTATCGATTACTAGTTTCACCGTCACATCATTTCTATCTTTTCATGAATATATAATATAACTATTGTTCTTATGATCTGTATTATTCCGTTAGATATTTGAAGAAGCTAAGAAATTCTGCTATGAAACTGGTGTGAAAGTTGCTGTTGCATATGGTGGTGCACCGATTTATCCTCAGGTTTATATACTTTTAAAATCATTAACAAACACTATTTTATGGTTTTAATAGTTAACAAACGTGCGATTCAGTTCATCTTTTTTTTTTTCTAATCTGCTTAATTAGTCTTTGTAATCTGTTATCTTAATCTTGATTCAGAACGCGTTGACTTTAATCTTTATGGAGACAAAACGCAGCGCAGATTCTTTGGAAAACTGGTTATGCAGGGTCGGTTTCCTTCTTCCACCGTGCACAACTATCCCTTCTTCTTCCTCAACCGCAATAAGAAACTCTCAAACCTAACAAAATCAAAACACCACCCCCAAATTCAATAGCAATGCATGACGTATAATCGGTACGCCTAATAGGCTAATAGTAAACTCAATTCAAATAGTATGCACTCCTCAAACATCAAAAAAACCCCAAATTTAATAGCAACACAGAATGTATAATTGGCATGAATATCAGTAGACTTGATAATGTAATACCTTATCACTAAGAACATCAGCTTTATTGTGACGGATGTACTTGTAAAGCCCGAGGCGAACTGCAACCCGAGCGAGTTTTTCACCACTAACATTGCGCGCACGGAGTTCAGAGAGTTTACCAGCGTCGATATCGGGTTAAGTCAAGAAGAAAAAGCTTGAGATTGCGAGCCCAAGAGCAGAATCACCGAGGTCATGACATTCAAATCTGGAAGCTTTGGCTTTTGATAATGATCTCCCGAACCCGACATTGTTTTCGAATTAACGCGTTTTTGGAATGACGAAGGCTGAAAAATCTCGAGTGTGGATTATGAAATTGCGAATTTTTAGTTTGGAAATGGATAAGCCGATTGTTCGAAGGTGAAATGTATACAAGGTGAAATTCTGGGGCACAAACCGTCACGGTTTGGCCTCCACGTGAAGGTTTGTGCCGGGAATCTCGGCCTTTTGTCAAAATCACGTCTACGTAGAGGTCACGGTTTGGCCTCCACGTGACGGTTTGGTGACCGCTTTTCAACTTTAACAGCCCATTTTGTCATTTTGTCGTTTTGTTGTCAGGAGGTCACGGGGACTACCACCCCGAACCGTGACAGCAAGACCATACGGTCACGGGGACAAACACCCCAAACCGTGATAGCAAGCCCATGCAGTCGCGGTTAGGTGCCAAAATATGACCACAAGACCTAACCGTGACCGTTTGAACCGGCCCACCCCCCAAAAACCCATGCGGTGTCCCTATTAGGATCCTTAATAAAACTGTATATTACACGTATTAAATTAATATATTAAAATTTTACTTTATTATGAAATAATATTTTAAGATAAGATATGATTTAAATTACGTAGGAGTTAAAACTATAAGTAATAAAATAACGATATCAACCTTATAAATTTTAAAAAAGAAAAATCAAACATTTAGTTTAAAAAACTATCATTTTTATAAATATCCTTATTATAACACTCATTTCTAATTATTTTTGGTTATAAAAAAATTGCTTTTTAAACTACTAAATTTAAGATATTTTATATTTTAAATAAGTTTGATATTTTAGGAAAAAAATTAATTTTATAAAAATTTATTTCTTTAGAAATAACATTAATAAAAAGATATCCTTCTTAATTTATTAGAAAACTATTTTTAATCTAAAAATATTTAAATAGTATTATTTGTAATTAAGGTAAATATTTAATAGGAGAGAGACGCGGAAAATTTTTTATAAGAATGAATATGGTGTTGTCATATGTTCTCCGTAATTACCCTTTATTATAGTAGAATAATATCTATATACTCTTATAAAACAAAAAGTATTAATGTTACCGGATATTATTACGCATCTTTTAATTTCAATTTTATTAAAATAACTTATAGTATTAGATTTATATTTATTTTTAATAATTAATATATTTCTTAACACATTTTACGATTTTGTAAACTTATTGAATGTGAAACTAAATAGTCTCAATTTCTATTCATTAATTTTAGCTTCGTCCCAAACAACAGTCAATGACGTTGTTTTTGCATGCCTTACATGGACAATGAGTGTTTGTCTTCTTCAAACAATCATTTAATTAGCGAGAAGTTATTGTATGATATTGTGAATGTGATAATTGAATTCGAAAAGCTTCAGAATTCTTTAACCGGATGAACAACAATTAGTTTTTATTGACATCATGACTATTGTTGAAGTTAATAAAGGGGGAGTTTTTTTTCGTTTATGGATATGATAGAACTCGTAAAACATTTTTATGAAAGACATTGACAGCAGCAATAAGGTCTAATTGTGAGATTGTATTAAATATAGCATCTAGTGGAATAGCATCTTTGTTGCATATCGGAGGCCGTACTGCACACTCACGATTATTTGAGATGAAGTACCCATTACTCACAAACACGCATTGAAGCATTGGATAGGACGATGAATGATTTGTTAACTACAAATACTTCCGTACCTTCAGATATGCCATTTGACGGTAAAGTTATTGTTTTTTGTGGCGATTATCGATAAATTTTACCTGCGGTTTCAAATGGTAGTCGACTAGAAATTGTTAATGCATCATTAAGCTCATCATACATTTGGAATAAATGCAAGTTACTTACTTCATTAAAAAAATATGCAACTAAAAGCTAGTGGATAAGATGCAGACACTAAAGGAATGGAAATTTGCTACATGGGCTTCTTGATATAAGAGAGTGTAACATTGGTGGTTATAATGATGGTGAGGCAACTATTATTATACCTGATGAAATCCTCATCAACGACTCGATCAAACCTTTATCAAGTTTGATTCAATTTGTTTACCCATCTACGTTAGAGAACTAGAAAGACAAGGAGTACTTTTGTGAGAGAGCAATTCTCGCACAAGAAAATTAAACGAGGTCGTTCATGAAATTAATGATCGTTTGCTTTCACTTTTCCCCGGTGATGAGTAGAGTATCTTAGTTCGGATAACATATGTCAAACGGAACATTTTAATATTCTGTTATAGGAAATTTGTACTCACCTAATTTTTTAAATAGTCTTAAAATATCTGGATTGCCAAATCACAGGTTAGTATTGAAAGCTGGTGTTCCCGTCATGCTTCTACATAACATCGACCAACAAAATGGTCATTACAATGGTACTCGCCTACAAATTGTATTTCTTAGGAAACAGGTTATTGAAGCTAAGATAATATCATGGAAGTAATATTGGATGCTGAATATTTATTCCAAGAATTAATCTCATGCCATCTGATATAAAGATCCCTTTCAAATTCCAAAGAACACAGTTTCCACTAATTGTTTCTTTTGCAGTGACAATTAACAAGAGTTATGGGCAATCATTGTCAAGAGTTGGTTTGTATATAAAAGAATCAGTTTTCACTCATGGACAGTTATATGTGGCTTTTTCAAGGGTGAAGACTACAAACGGGGTAAAATTACTCGCTTTAAATCAAAATGTTAATATTACCAATGAGACATAAAACGTTATATACAAAGAGGTGTTTAGACATCTATGGAAGTTTAAGGGTATGAATGTATTTTTAATTCTATTTTAAAACTTCAAAATTTAGTGTTTTGAATTTTTCATAATATTTATTATATAATCAATGTTTAATAAAAGTCTGATTGTTTAAATCAATCGTGGATTACACGAGCTGGTAAAATAATAAATGCTTTATTCATAAGCCTTTTTTGTTGCGGCTGCTTGTTTTTAGAAATAGTTTATGTTGAAACGTAAAATAAATAATTGTATCATAACAGGGAGAGATATATTGAAGAAGCCTTATGCTGTTGTGAAAAATAGAATTGTGATCCGTAAGTTTTGGTCGTGTGTTTCAAGGGCTCGGTTTTTTATTAGATTTATCACAGAGATAAAGATAGAGTAATCACGTAGTGGTATATTTAAATTTTATAAAAATATTATGTTATTGTTGAAAAACTAAAAATATATCATAATTTAACCTGTATTGATTTCAATAAAGTTTATATTAAAACGTAGATAAAATAAAAAGCATTTTTAACCAGTGGCGGATCCAGAAAAATTTTCCACGGGGGGCGGAAAATTTTTAAAGGTCGGTCGACTAACGCGGTAACGGGTTGGATCGGGTCGGTCATTAAAAAAAAGACAAGCAAACTAAATTTCATAAACCAACAAAATCACGTCAAATGTCATTACAAAAATAAAACAAAGGTACAATATACCTAAAGTTGTTCTCTACGAGTTTTCATTTTTTGAAATCTTTCCATAACAACATCTATTGAGACATTTCTAAGTAAATCTTTCTCCATAAAACAAATACAACTATCGCTTAATTTTCATCACCCATCCGATTACGCAAATCGGACTTCACGTACTTCATTCCCGAAAAGCATCTTTCAACTGTTGCGGTTGCAACGGGTAATACAAGAGCTAGCTTCAATAAACGATATATCAATGTAAATGAAAGGTGTTTCTTTGTTTGAACCATTAAGTGCACAAGACTTGATAAACCATCCAAGTTGGCAAATCGACTATCCGCTTTAAATTGTCAATATAGATCTCTAGTTCAACCGGAAGTCTTCTTTTATCATTTTCATCGAAATCATTCGGGTACAACTTGGATAATCTTAGTATTTTTGAAACGTCAAACGCACCAAAATTATCACACGGACTCAAACTACTCAAACAAACAAGTAAGTTGGATGATACCTCGTTAAAACGATTCCCAAACTCTTGTATTTGCATATCTAAAACCGCATTGAAGCAATCGTACTCAAAATAATGGCGATATATGATATTTGTCTTTTGTCTTGGCTTCTATGGGTTAATGTACTCATCATCCATGTTTATCACTTCAAGTTCATATTTTTCACAAAAAGAGTTAACATTGTCAAATAACTCATTGAAACCCTCCATTCTAAATTTCTCAAGTTGACGTTTGGTAGAAGAAACCAATGAAACCGCATTCAACAAATCTTGCTCTTTTCTTTGAATACTTTGAGACAACGTGTTTGTGATATCTAGAATATGCGTCATCAAGTGTAAGTAGAAGACAAAGTTATATTTTTTCATTTCCGATTGAAGTCCATCCGCTTGTTTGACACTTGCAAGATTGACACCCGTTTCTTCAACATATTCAAGGACTTCCATAACCGATGGATATAAAGTAATCAAACGAGAAAGAGTTTTATAATGAGAATTCCAACGTGTATCCCCGGGCCTTGAAAGTGACATTTCTTGATTTAACCCACTTCCGGTAATAAGGTTATCTTCCAAGTTCTTTTTTTGACTTTCGCGAAGCTTATCTTGTCGTTTGCAAGATGCACTAATGACATTTGTTAGACACCCTACCATTTCAAAAAGTTTCCAAACACTTGTATGTTTATGCGCAACCCCAACAACAACAAGTTGTAGTTGATGAGCAAAACAATGTACATAGAATGCGGAAACGTTTTCTTTTAAAATTAATGCTCTTAGTCCGTTAAACTCGCCCGACATATTACTTGCACCATCATAACCTTGGCCTCTAATATTAGCCAAACTTAATCCATTTCGAGCAAATAAATCATCAATAGCGGATTTAAGCGTCAATGCGGATGTTTCCATCACATGAACAAGTCCAATAAACCGTTCCTTAACTACCCCATACTTATTCACATATCGAATAACAACGGCCATTTGTTCCTTTTTGGAAATATCACTTGATTCATCAACTAATAAAGAGAAAACATCACCATCAAGATCTTCAAAAATTTGTTTTAGTATCTCTTGAGCAAAACAATGTTTGATATCTTATTGAATTTTTGGACATGTCATTTGATTATTCCCGGGTGCATTCCTTAGGATAACATTCCCAAGTTCTTCGTTTATTTCACCCATTAATTCTAAAAGTTCCAAAAAGTTGCCTTTATTTAATGAATCATCCGATTCATCATAACCACGAAATGCTTGCCCTTGATTCAATAATTTTTTGGCAAGTCTCATAGAAGCACCTAATCTAAGTCGGTATTCATACCTTTGCTTTGAATCTTGCTTCTTAAAGGCGGCTCGTATCGATTGATTTTCATTAAGCAAATCATCACACTTTTTCAAACATTTGTTGTGCAAACTATTAACTTCACCCACATGTTTAACAAGCCTTAACCATTAAAACCATCAGAGACAAACGCGTCTTTTGAATCTCCAAAATACCCTTTAAACAAGTAACAACATAAGCAATACACACGATCATTCTTTATACTATATTCTAACCATCTTGGATGAGCATCATACCAACTTTTATTAAAACGTCTTAATTCTTTACCAATCTTTGTTTGTGGGAATACAATATCTTTTGGTTGACATGGCCCTCTAAGTAAGTATGCCCTCCTAATTTCATCTCGTTGATTAGGGTTATACGATGAAAGTGGTTTGCGATCAGCAGGGTCCGAAGGAAGTGTACCCACGTCAACATATTCGGGAGTTTTAGACGAAGATTCTCCAACTTTACTCTTGAAAAATCGTTCCATAACGTGACTAGTAATTCCTATGTTAACCCAAATTATATCACAATCTTAGAATACAAAATTCAAACCAATATTACAAAATAATCCTATATTCAAACCAATCAATCAAACCCTAGTTTCTAACCAAAAATAGACAATATAAACATATAATTCTATATTCAAACCAATCAAACCCTAGTTTCTAACCAAAAATTAAGAAATCAAATAATTAAGATACAAAATTGTACCTTAATCGGAGATGCGAGGAGGGTTGATGCAGAGGGGAGGACCGAGGAGATGCAGAGGCGGACAGGCGGTCGCAGCTCGCAGGCGGCAGCTCCGATGGGGCGGACAGGCGGTCGCAGCTCGCAGGCGGCCGATGGGTGAGCAGCTCCGATGGGTGAGCAGCTCCGATCTCGGCAGGCGGCAGCTCCGATGGGGCAATGGCCCGTGGCCGATGGGTGAGGGTGAGCAGAGCTGCAGAGGCGGACTGAATTTTTGAGTGTGGAATGGGGATTTTTGAGTGTGGCCGATGGGCAGGGGATGAATTGGGGTTTTTGTTATTTTTTTTAAGTAATTGGATTTGATTTTGGGTTGGTTAATTGTTTAATTTTGGGTTGGGTTAATTGTTTAATTTTGGGCTAAATTTTAATTTGGGCTTGAAAATGGATTTAAATAGATTGGGTTTTACAAGTCTAGTTTATATTAAAAAAAATTGGGTTTCGAAGGGGGGGCGATTACAAAATTTTACAGGGGGCGGATACAAAAACGAACGTATAATAACATAAAAAAAAATTAGGGTGGGCGGCCGGCCCCCCTCCCATGGGGGTAGGTCCGCCCCTGTTTTTAACTCATTGAATATTTAATAAACATAAACTTGACATTGTGTTAATGTGAAAGTTAGGAGTTAGGGCATCTTTTTGCTATAAAGCTTTGTATGTCGGTCCAATCTAAAATGACGGTGTTACTTGATGCTGCAACTCACGGCTTTGTTATCATTTTCTTGTAACAGTTTGGCGGATTTGTAACAAGGTAACAGAGATGAAGAAGTAAAGATGATAATAATTATTCTCAAAACAAGCTGGTACATATACATGCATACAAACTAACGACAAGGAGAATAATATGTTATATGGAGCTACAACAACTTTTGACTAAGCCTATTTGACATGTGCAAATATTTCAAATACAAACAATGGATGAGGAGATAAGATTGTTTTGTGATAATGCTTATTCTGTGATATGCCCTCTCAAGATGAACGATTTGGATATGAGACCAATCTTAGATAAAAGTAGTTTAAACGCTGGTTTGAGTAGGGGTTTGGTAAGAGCATCAGTTAACTGGTCATCTCCTGCAATGTGGGTTACCTGTAGAGTTCCATCTTGTACACAAACAAAATGAAAATCCAAAGCTAAGTGTCTCATACGTGAGTGGAACACTGGATTATCACAAAATGAAAATCCAAAGCTAATTTTTTTGAGTATTTTAAGGTAGTCAACTTTGGAAGCTTAACGTTGTGTTCCTGAGTTTACTTAATGAGAGAAAAGAAAAGAGAAAAGAAAAGAAAAGAAATATTTTTTCCTTTTCTTTCTTTTCTTTTTCTTTATTTCTCCTTTTTTTTCTTTACTCTCCATTTACTTCCAATTTGGAAGGACTCATATTAGGTTTTATTGTACTTCCATTTCCTTTCTTTTTCTTACGTTTCATGCATATGATTTGAGTTTATATAAGATTACTTGAAACAAAAAACTAATGTTAAAAACGAATTTATTGCATAAACCGGTAAACAACTGTTAACAGGGTACATCAGATCACCGATACCACTTCCTCTTGTCAAGAAGGAACAAAAGTTAGTTTATGTGTGTGTATATATTGTTGGGAAATAAGGGTGTGAAAGAGAGTCTCTAACACTCTTGTCCAACATTGGTGTGACAAAAGAAATAGTATGTGTTTATATGTGAAAACAAGGTAAAAGGTATTGAATGTCTTTATGATACCTTTTACACCATGACCTACCCGCGCGCAGGGGGGTGCAAAAACAGGTTTCTGGCTGGAAAATTTGGGGCGCACGACATGCGGACACGAATGCCGCTCCAAAAAAAACCGGGTTCGCCTGAAGCCGGTTTTTGCTCCAACCCGTTATTTTTGGCTTTCTCATAACAGTTTTTGAGAGTTAATCGCTGATTATTGCAGCAGTTAATTGTTGATTATTGCAATAGTTTTTCGTGCATAAATAACACATTTTGTTTCATTGCTAGACACTTAACAACACACTAATCTTCGACGCTGCTTCATTCCGACATTATTTCAGGCAAGTGACAGGTCCGGCAGCGCACCGTCACTGTTGCGAACCGGTATACCCTGGGAACAGACGACGAATCTGTTTAAGGGAATTGTGTCAAACACAAACCCGGTTCATTCCTACTGCTTTGCGGTTTCGGTTCATATATTTTACTGTTTTCTAACATATATATGACCGTTCAATACAGTACAATTTTTTATACAAAATGATAATGATGGTGTAAATATTTGTATGTATTAGAGTAAATGTATGGTCATTTCTTTTTGTCTCGTACTATAACTCCTTACATTTTATGCAAGTGTTTATTCAGTTTTTGTTGATTTTCTATTTATTATTGGTGTGTAAATAGACAAAGCCAAATTAAAATATATATCGATCACTATCTTCTTAGAGTAATACACGTTTTATCCGATACCATAACTTACTTAGTACTGAAAAGATCCCCTAGGTTTTCTGGTAACAGGTCTCATATTTATAAATAAAAAAAGAAAGAGGTTCAAATATAAAGTGTATTTTTGTTACAACGTGTATTTTTGCTATAAAGTGTTTGAATATACAATGAGTTAAAAAATCATAAAAAAATTATATCTCACAATCTAAATTGAATTTCAAAAAAGCAATTTCGAGTTTTTGTTAAGGAAAAATAAAAAATAAAAAAATTAACGATTTTTTATTATGTTATTCATGAAAGACACAATTACGTTATTGTGTCATTATGAAAGACACAATTTCATTGTGTCATTATGAAAGACACAATGACGTCATTGTGTCATTATGAAAGACACAATAACGTCATTGTGTAATTATGAAAGACACAATGACGTTATTATGTCATAAAAAGACACAATGATTTTTTTTTTATTTTTCTTATTTTTTTCAGAAAGAGGACGACGAAAGGAACATAGATTCCAAAGTACTTTTTTAAAATTCGATTTACATTGTGAGATATAATTTTTTTATGACTTTTTTACCCTCATTATGTCTTCTCACACTTTTAGCAAAAATACACTTTGTAGAATAACCTCACACATAAAAAAATACATATGAAAGTATGCTTAGATTACATATTTTGATCCACTTACACATGACTAACTTACGTCCTATATCTATATATACATCGTTTGTCAACAATTAAACTAAAATCATTGACTACTATACACATTTCAAAAACGTAGTGTCATTAGAGTGTATGCTCTTTAGTATCCGAGATGATATTTTTTTTATAATCTAATAAAATTCTTATATTTTAACTAAGAATTGTATTTTTGACAAACAATGTATATGTAGGTGGAAGGCGGACAGGCGGCCTCTGGGGTACTATGTGACAGGAATTTCTCAACTAGGTTAAAAGAAAAATTCTATAGGGTTGCGATCCGTCCGGCTATACTTTATGGAACAGAGTGTTGGGCTATTAAGAAGACACAAGCACATAAGCTGGAAGTAGCAGAAATAAGGATGCTAAGGTGGATGTGTGGGCACACAAGGTTAGACAGGATAAGAAACAGAGTTTTTAGGGATAGATTAGGAGTAGCTAGTGTAGTGGATAAGATAAGGGAAGGTAAATTAAGATGGTTTGGGCATATTAAGAGGAGACTGGGGTCATCACCAGTTAGAGCTGTGAAGACACTCGCGATTGAGGGAAGGAGGAGTAGAGACAGGCCCAAACTTACTTGGGAAGAAATGATTAGACATGATTTCACAGATTTATACCTCTCTGAGGACATGACGGAGGATAGGTGTATGTGGAGACGTAGGATTAAGGTTAAAGATGCCTAGAAGGTTCAAGTGTCTAATAGGTTTCTTAACGGTGTCCTATAGCTTATATTTAAACAACCCATGCAATAGCCTTTTCTAGGTTATAGGGGGTATTGACATTAAATATTTTATTAATATTATTATCATTATTAGTATTATTATTATTTAAAAGGTAATATCATTATTATTATTATTATTATTATTATTATTATTATTATTATATTTTTAATTTAGTTATTTTATGCCTAAAATATACTAACGGTTTTGGTTCTTAGTGTTCTTAATGTGCTACTAGATTGTGTATTGCCTTTGTGTGTTCGTTGCAGGTTATTGGATATTGCTGCTCATGGTATGCTCCGACTTGATATGAAGGGGATTCACATGGTTTGATTATGATTATGGTTTTAAGAGTCGGTAAGCCGCATACCTATCTCGAGATAGGTACAGCTTGCCTACATCCCACCCTCCCCAGACCCTACCAATAATTGTTACTATAGGTAAGATTTACTGGGTATAATTGTTGTTGTTAATCTCAGGTTTTAGATGAATTATGCCCAACTCAAGATGAAATAAATAAATAAAAAAATGCAACTTGATTATTGCAAGATCCAATCGACATATGATTGTTTTAGTTGGAAAACATGACTCTAATTTGACATTTTATGGGTATAATTTTATGGATCACAGTTGTTATTGGCATCTTTATACGGCGGACCAGTTCATCACCGTGGCATTAGCCCACCGACCGACACCCCACGTCTCCTTTAGATTGTCCCCAACTAGTATATATTTAAAAAAGGGTGGTGATCTCCCATTTGTTTATCATTAATATTTATATAAGAAAAAAGAAATAACTTATTGACCAATAATAATTTGTAATTATAGTTTCATCAATGATTACTCAAACTTTCAGTTTTCTTACCAAGATTAATCCTAGTGGCATAATATGTGTGCATTTACACTCGACTTTCACATGATTTCACTCAAAACCATGATTTGAATGAATGGAAAACGTACAAGCGAAATTGTAACACCCGTATTTTCTTTTTAAAGAAATAAAAGAATAAAAGAGAAAGAAAAAGGAAGAAATGAAAGTCAACCTAAAGTTGAGGGGTTAAAAGTGTCAAAAAGAACAAAGAGAACAAAAGTTGGTGAATAAAGGGGTATGGCCGCCCATTTTGGCTTGTCAAAAGCTCTCATTCGGTTTTTTTGAGAGAGAAACAACAGAGACTTCGATTTTTAGAGAGAGAAAGAAGAAGAATTCAAATTCAAGGTAAGAATTCGTGAAAATAAGTTGTTCTTGGCTAGCCTTAGCCTCGGTTATATGCTTATGAGTGCTTATATGTGTTCGAATGTGTGTTTAGAAGGTTTCTAGGTGTTAGAACCGTTGGAAGAATTTCGGGTGAAGAGTGCAAACTTGAAGAACAACTAAGGTGAGTTTCTAGAACCCCCCTTTTTACATGTTTTATACGATTTTGGGGCTGGAAAATACATGTATATATGTTTTTATGAGATTGGGTATGTTACCCGTATGTTTATGTGCATGTGTATGTGGGTGGGGTATGTTTTGGGCAATTATGTTGCTATGATTATGTTAAGATCATGCTTAGTTTAGTAAGTGAATGCTTAGAATCAGGCAATATAATGTTTAGGACTGGATACGACTTAAAAATATGTGCACAGGTTGCTAATACGCCTATATTGTAACCATCCGTATTTTTCATATTAACTCATGATAACGTTTGTTGATAATACAATCACGGGGATTTAAATTATAAAGTTTTTGATAATTAATAATAATAATGATCGTAATAATAATAATAATAATAATAATAATAATAATAATAATAATAATAATAATAATAATAATAATAATAATAATAAACATATAAGTTATAAAAAAAACCTATAATCAATAACCTTTTTACATGAAATAATAACCTTTCAAATTACAGGGGTTAAGTTGTAAATTATTTAAACTAAAACAAAACATTGAATTTCAGTTGCAAACTTCCACAAATCACACGGACCATTTCTGTAATTTCGAAAAGTACCCAACCCCACCCCCCATTTCCCTTCGCTGTGTTCCCGTATTGCTCTCGCCATTGTCGGCCAAAAATCCTCGATCAATCGCACTATACAATTTTAAAACTCAAAGTAATCCCGCACCAACCGATTATGGATCGTTTATAATCATCCATTGAACTCAATTGCATCAAAAACAACCAAAAACACTCCTCTCAAACATCCACTCGATCGCGGACCTGCAAATCCATTGTACGAGCATCCTTAATCGAATTTGATTGAGGGCTTTCATTCCTCATCACCATACGAAGCTTCATACAAGATTAATTTGATTTTCATTGTCGATTTCTCCCGAACCCATCCCCTCTCTGCCGCGACCTGTTCTCGGGTGTTCAAACCTCAAATCGATAACAATTTGGGTAATTGAAACTACCTTTATACTCGATTTCACATGGGGAACAAAAGCCCCATGTTTCTAATCGCTAACCAATTCGAATTGATGTTCAATTGAAGCAGGTTCGATCTAGGGTTCTTGGATAAATTGGGGGTTTCTGCTATTTTGGGTTTAAGAACAATGGGGGCCGGCTTATAACGCGGCCGCGGCCGCGGCCCTGGTTTGATGGTTCCCCGTCCCCTTTAACACATTGAGGTCCCGGGTTCGAACCCGGGCTCCCTCATCCATTTTTTTTAGGCTTTTTAGCCTTCAAATTAAAACCAGATTTTTTTTAAAAAATTGTAAAAAAATAATTTATGAACTTATAAATTTTTAGAGATACTATATTACTTTCTGTAAATTTATTTTAGTTAAAAGCCTTAATAATATTTATAAAGTATTATTTATAAATATTATAAATAATTATTTTTATAAAAATGGACACTATATCATGTTTAATTATGAAATAATCTTGTAAATTGTAGAAATTATACATCTTATAATTTCACGATTATTTACAAACGTAATTTCTTAAAAAATATACTTTAACAATTATTTTAGATTAACAAATTATTATCGAATAAATCAAAATACAAGTAATTTCATTACTTGTCAAAACCCCAAATTCCATCTAAAACCCTAGTTCACGTTTAATTGTTAAGCTTATTATTAATCTTGAAATAAATACGTTTTAGGTACCTTGTAAAGGAATTCGTTGAAACGACGCTTGTTATTATTTCTTATTAATCATCCAATATATATACTTAATCGCCAAGTGAGTATTTCTATACCCATTTTATTATTTCACACACTTTTAGGTGAAACATGTTACATTATAAACGTTACACTTGTAAACACGTTGAATCTTGTAAACTTATGGCAATTTACTTGTGTGTTGTGATTAGTTGAATCTTGTAGCTACCATGTAATGTCGAATACATGTACAATCATTAACTATTGCTAGCCTGGCGACGTCATAGATCTATGGGCCTGACAAGCCAGCTTGGTTGATCCAAGTATACTTAGCTAATCGTATATACTTCTAAACGTTTGAGACTTGTAAAACTTTGTCAAGGTTTGATTGTGCATTCTGTCTTACATCCCTAGTTACCTTGTTCTCAAATATACAACATGAATTGCCATCTTTTATATACTTATGTATTCAAACTATAGAATGCTCACCAACAATATGTTGACCTTTTATTTTTAACATGTTTCAGGCAATAGCGTTATGTGGCTGTGAACAATCGTAACTCTCACGCCTCGACGACTCCGCCGTCAAGGTTGGGGTGTGACAGATTGGTATCAGAACCCATAACTATAGGGAATTAGGTTATTAGAAATGGTGACCTAGACTATAGCATATGCATGAACCTTATAGAATTATATATCTATCTTTTAAAGTATATGGTTTGCATGCTACATAATGTTATGTCTCTTTATGTGCAATTTGGTGCCTTAGCATAGGATTGCCTAAACATTTCTACATGTCTCCCAAAACTTATATTTGACTCTTTGACTCTCCCCGAACATGAAACCTCTTAATCTTATTCTCGACGACACGTGGAATCGTATACTTATGCTTATGACTTGGATCTTTAGACGTTATGTCTAATCTTTATAAATCTCATCAAGGTTTTGATTTCATGAACCTAAGAAATATTGTGTGACACATAGACACCTGTATTCTGGATTTCTTGGCAAAAAGCCTTCGGGCTAAGGTAAGCGTTTCATATAAATCCTACGGGACCAGTTACGCTTACCTGGGGATTTCTGGGATGAGTGATAAACTATGGTCAATACACACAAGTTTCTAAGGCAAATGGGTCAATTTACCTTGACGTGTCAACGTTTCCAAATAGTGATGCGTTACCGACTGGAAACATTCCGTATAATTCATGATTCTTACTTTAACTGTCTAACCTTATTGTCCTTTTACCCGTTCCTAATCCAATTCGTATTTTTCAGCATGTCTCGCCAACTCGGAAATCGAAGAAGATCCGATCGTAAGTTTGCCGCCATGATTACCCGGCAAATGGCTGCGGTCATCCCAAATATGATGGCTGAACTCAGCAGCACCATACTCCTAGGACCTTAACCAGAAACTTAAGTGTTGGGGCTTATGCTCCCCAACAGTACTCATGCGCCTGAACTATGACTTAGAAAAACTAAGTATGGGGAATATGTCAAAACAGTACCCATGAGCCTGAAATTTTGGACTTAGAAACTTACATGGAAATGAGCCTAAATAGTACTCATACGCCTGAAATTACACTTAGAAAATTAAGTATAAGATAATACGCCTAAACAGTGCTCTTGCGCCTGAAGTTATGACTTAGAAAACTAAGTATAGGTTAATGAGCCTAAGCAGTGCTCATACGCTTAAGTAATAAACTGCTAAGTGTTGGGGTGAAACGCCTGCACAGTGGGAATACGCCCAGACAGTGCTCATGCGCCCAAATAGTCCTCATGCGCCCAAAACTTAGAATTTAATGCAGAATTTTCGTGGGAGTTTGTGCAGCTAGGGTTTTGGACTAATGTTGACTAAGGTTCATTAAATGCATATGATTATGTTTGATTGACATTATGACCCTTATTATTGATGATGTTATGATTAGAGTTATTATTATTGTTATTAATATTATTAATATTAATACTGTATGACTCTACGTGGTATGATCATGATTAAGATAGAAATTATTATCATTAATAAAGTGAAAGATTAAGGATAAAGAAAAGTGGAACGAAAACGAACGAACGAATGGCTTGCAAGCAAAGGTATGGAGGTGCACATCCCTGGCAGGTGTTAGCTCAACTGTGATGCGGGTTAGCTACCCCGAAGGATGCACACAGGGTCAATCTTTGAGATTGACAATGAGGTGAGCAACTTTGTGTTGCAACAGACTCGGTTAGCAGGCAATCGTGAGATTGCCACTGAGGTGAGCAGTCATGTACTGCAACAGACTTGGCTAACATACGATCGTGAGAGATCGATATGAAGGTGAGCGGCCTTGTTGTCGCAACAGACTCGTAAGAATGAATGTAAAGACTGAAAGAGTAATGGAAAAAGTATGAATTGAACGAATGATGGGGATAATAATAATAATTATTATCTGTATGTATGTAAGATGTATGCTCACGAACGAAATATCATAATAAGGTACAAAATGGGATCCTCGTCATTCGACCTCCGTAATCGTGGCTGTGTGCTACGAAGAGGGTAAAGCCTGACGGGATCTAGATGATAAATGAATGATAATGAGATATGATGAATGAACGAAAGCTAACGAACACAATGAAAGATAATAATGATATTATCTACATATACGTATAATGTATGGGCATGTACGAAAGTATAGTATGATTTGAAAAGGGTAAAGTATTTTAATTATAAAACTAGAACTCACTCAACAACACTGACTTTTATATATTTTCTAGTTGGCAGGTTAGCGATGTTGAGGATGGCACACTGGGACGGCTACTCGGCGGGACAAGACTGACATCCATTCATGTTTTGACGATACTGTTGTTTTGTAATTCATTCAACTAATCTTTTTGTGACTTATGAACTACAATGTATTGCTTAACAACAATGTTTATAATGAAATGAATGGTTTTGCTAAATAAATTCTGCTGCTTAAATTTATAACGTGTAATGTTTTATGTAATTACTGCTGTGAATGACCAACTGTGAGGTCTCCGGGATCGGGGCCTTACAAGTTGTTATCAGAGCCAAAGTTTAAGTGAAATGGGAATATTTTCAAAAA
This sequence comes from Flaveria linearis, assembly GCA_024085815.1. NCBI lineage: Eukaryota > Viridiplantae > Streptophyta > Magnoliopsida > Asterales > Asteraceae > Flaveria > Flaveria linearis. Next base: position 58,061,765 of record CM044014.1, on the reverse strand, counting down.
GAAACCTAAACTGAAAATGGGACAGGAGGAGGGATGTCAGCCCGAGTAGCTACGTGCCATCAGGTATTTCTCTTCTTAAAGTTAACCAGAATTATGTGCGTGTGCTACTTGGCTTATGTGTTCTTAGTAGATTTAGATACTGATATAGCCAGGATAGGAAATGCTTGGGGTGTGAAAAGTAAAGTAAGTGGCTAATCACAACTGGCCACTGTAATTAGGGACTTACTATACTTGACATAAACTGAGCCATTACCTTGAATGACTATTTTGGTGTTTGAATCTTATATGCTTAGGAAATGGCTGGGAAGAAATCTTCCAAGGCTTCTAGAGGTAGAGGTCGACCGCGGGTGACTAGGAGCAGTGCTAAAGCTCCTGAGACAACTCATAAGAACCCTGAGGTTCATGACCGGACTGAAGGAAACAAGAATGCCAGCCTGAACGCCTCAGCTAGGGAGGCGATTACTGATGAGGTACACCAGGTCATGCAGACAGTCTTATCGTCTGTGGTGACTGAAGTCATTAGAGCTGTGAGGAATGAGGAAAGGAAGGAGAAGGAGGACAGGAAAGGGTCGATTGGGAAGGAAAGCAAAGGAGAGGAGGAACGGCCGGAGCCTGAGATAGTAGTTTCTGACGAGGAAGAGGAGGAAGCAGTAGGGGTAACGGCGAAGGGATGCAGCTATGGGGCATTCCAGAGGTGCAAGCCCCCAACTTTTGATGGCAATGGCAACGCTGCTGCTGCTCACCGCTGGGTGAGGGAAATGGAGGCAGTGTTGGAGATCAGTGAATGTTGCGAGGATCAAAGGGTGAAGTTCGCGACTCACTCTTTTGTCGATTCTGCATTGTGTTGGTGGGACAATATTGTCCAAGCTGAAGGTTCTAGGGCCATCGGGAATATACGGTGGAAAGAGTTGAAGAAGCTGGTAATCGAGGAGTTTTGTCCTCATCGGGAACTGGATAAGATCGAGAGGGAGTTCCTGCAACTCGAGGCGGGAACCATGACCCATCAGCAGTACACCACCAAATTCAATGAGATGGCGAGGCTGGTGCCGGATCAAGTGACGCCGGTGTCCCGAAAGATCAATCGGTATATCCAGGGATTGTCAACCGACATTCGTAGGCACTTGATTGCTGCTCGACCAAGCACTTTTAGGTCGGCAGAGGATTTGGCCGGGAGGCTCTATGATGAGAGGGGGGTGACGGTTGTGGAGGTGAAGAAGGCTGGTGGTGGTGACCGAAACTGGAACGGGAAACGGTTCGGGCGTGGTGGTTTTACCCCAAACAACTAGAGGACGAGAATGGATGACCGTAGGGCGGGGTCATCAAGCTCGGGACCCAAGAGATGTGGCAAGTGCGGGAAGGAGCATACGGGAGAGTGCAGAATGGGGCTCAACGTGTGCTTCAAGTGTGGAAAGCCGGGCCACATCTCCAGGGACTGTAGGCCGTTGAGGTGTTACAACTGCGGCGAGGAGGGCCATATGAGTAGGGACTGCAAGAAGCAGAGGGCGGAGAGTTCCGGGGCAAAGAAGACGGCCAGGGCTGAAAGGCAGAAGGCAAGTGCCAGAGCTTTCACCATGACCAGGGAGGAGGCTAGGACGGACCCCGATGTTGTGTCAGGTACGTTTCTAGTAGATCAAACTCTTGCTTCTATGTTATTCGATTCTGGTGCTAGTAGGAGTTTTATTTCTACTACTTTCTATGCTAAACTGCCTGTTAGTAGTAAATGCATTGATGAGCCCTTTGACGTAGAAACTGCTATTGGTAAGTCCACTAGAGTTACTGATGTGATAGAGGACTGTGCCATAGAATTAGAAGGTCATAGGTTTGCTGCTAGGTTACATGTGATGCCCCTAGGTGGATTTGATGTGGTACTAGGGATGGATTGGTTAGCAACCTATGAAGCAAATATCGTATGTTGTAAGAAGATGATTAGATTGACGGCGCCTGACGGAAGTCCGGTGACGATATACGGCGATCGGGTTACGATGATTCCGAAAGTGATTTCAATGGCGGTGGCGGGAAAGTGCATGAAACGTGGGTGTAGCGCTTATTTGGCCTATGTGAAGGATGTGGACACGTCAACACCACAATTTTCCGATGTGCCGGTTGTGTGTGACTTTCCCGATGTGTTTCCAGAGGACCTATCGGGTGTGCCACCGGATCGCGAAATCGAATTTCAAATTGACTTGATACCTGGTGCCCAACCTGTCGCCAAGGCACCATACCGATTAGCTCCGACTGAGATGAAGGAGTTAATGGAGCAACTGCAAGAGTTACTCGATAAGGGTTTTATCAGACCGAATATCTCTCCTTGGGGTGCTCCGGTCTTATTCGTGAAAAAGAAAGACGGTAGCATGAGAATGTGTATCAACTACCGTGAGTTGAACAAATTGACGATAAAGAATCGGTATCCGTTACCGAGGATTGATGACTTGTTCGACCAGCTCCAGGGTGCCAGTTGGTTCTCGAGGATAGATCTTAGATCTGGCTACCATCAATTGAAAGTGAAGGAGCAGGACATTCCTAAAACAGCTTTTCGTACGCGCTATGGTCACTACGAGTTTCTCGTCATGTCATTCGGGTTGACCAATGCGCCAGCTGCTTTTATGGATTTGATGAATCGAGTGTGTCGGCCAATGTTAGATAAATCAGTGATTATGTTCATCGATGATATCTTGTTATATTCAAAGAGCGAAGAAGAGCATGCCGGTCACATTCAGGAAGTGTTGGAGACTTTAAGAAAGGAGAAACTGTATGCTAAGTTCTCCAAATGTGCTTTCTGGCTACGCGAGGTGCAATTTCTGGGTCACGTAGTAAATGCAGAGGGAATCATGGTGGACCCGGCAAAGGTTGAGGCCGTGATGCAATGGAAGTCTCCTATGAGGCCAACCAAGATTCGTAGCTTCTTGGGATTGGCGGGCTACTACAAAAGATTTATTCAAGACTTTTCCACTTGGACTAAGTTGACTCGTAAGGACGTGAAGTTCGTGTGGGGTCGAGAGCAGGAGAGTGCCTTTGAGGAGTTGAAGACGAGACTAACACAAGCTCCTGTATTGATATTGCCCGAGGGAAATGACGACTTAGTGGTCTATTCGGATGCATCTTATTCTGGGCTAGGTTGCGTGTTGATGCAACGTGGAAGGGTAATAGCTTATGCATCTCGACAACTGAAAACTCACGAAGTAAACTATCCCACGCACGATCTAGAACTAGCCGCGGTGGTTTTCGCATTGAAGATTTGGCGGCACTATCTATACGGGACTAAGTGCACCATCTTCACAGACCATAAAAGCTTGAAGTACTTTTTCGAGCAAAAAGACCTGAACATGAGGCAGAGGCGATGGTTGGAACTCATAAAGGATTATGATTACAAAATCCACTACCATCCGGGCAAGGCCAACGTGGTGGCAAATGCCCTTAGCCGGAAGGAGAGACCCGAGCCGATTCGGGTGAAGGCTTATCAGTTAATCATGACCTTCGACGTGATGACACAGGTTAAGGAGTTCGAGGACGAGGCTTTGAAGGAAGATCGTCTTAACTCCGAAAGGATGAGAGGTCTAGTTACGGAATTGGGTGAGAACACTCTTGGTGTTAAGACCCGATTCGGGCGAATGTGGATTCCTCGATACGGGAATCTACGTGGTAAGATTATGGACGAAGCCCATAAGACTCGATACTCCATTCATCCCGGTGCTACCAAGATGTATCACGATATGAAGAAAGATTATTGGTGGCCGGGTATGAAATGCGACGTAGTGGGGTACGTGAGTAAGTGCCTTACTTGTCTCCAAGTAAAGGCGGAACACCAGAAACCGTACGGGAAGATCCAACCATTGGATATACCCGAATGGAAGTGGGAGCATATCACCATGGACTTTATTACTAAGCTGCCTCGCACGTCGAGGGGATGTGATACTATCTGGGTGATTGTCGACCGACTAACAAAGAGCGCCCACTTCCTACCGATCCGCGAGACGTATTCATCTGAAAGATTGGTGGACCTGTTCATCAAGGAGATCGTAGCTCGTCATGGCGTGCCGGTGTCTATCGTGTCGGATCGTGACACCCGGTTTACATCGAAGTTTTGGAGGAGATTCCATGATGCAATAGGGACGAGGCTACACATTAGTACAGCCTATCATCCTCAGACGGACGGTCAGTCTGAGAGGACGATCCAGACACTCGAAGACATGCTTCGGGCGTGCGTGATCGATTTTGGAGGAAGTTAGGATGACCACCTGCCGCTAGCTGAATTCTCGTACAACAATAGCTATCATGCCAGCATTGGTATGCGCCCTACGAGATGCTATACGGTAGGAGATGTAGGACGCCCGTGTGTTGGGGAGACATTGGGCAGAAGGAGTTAGGAGGTGTTGAGGTGATCGAAGCTACGACTGAAAAATTGGAAAAGATCAAAGCCTTCATGAAGGCGGCGAAGGATAGACAAAAGTCGTATGCTGACAAGAGGCGAAGACCAATAGAGTTCAAGGTTGGAGACCGAGTCATGTTGAAGGTCTCACCTTGGAAAGGGATCATCCGATTCAGGAAACGAGGTAAGCTAAGCCCGAGATATATAGGACCTTTGCGAATCATCGCACGAGTAGGAGAGGTAGCCTATCGACTTGAATTGCCAGATGAGTTAAGTGGGATTCATCCCACGTTCCATGTATCCCATCTGAGAAAGTGCTTAGCTGATGAAGATATGATTGTTCCACTGGAGGATATTGAAGTAGACGAACGGCTCAATTACGTGGAGCAACCAGTGGCGATCATTGATCATAAGAAAAAGAGGTTAAGAAATAAAGTGGTTCCTCTTGTGCGTGTACAGTGGAAGCACAGGAAGGGATCCGAGTCTACGTGGGAGACTGAAGAGGAGATGAGACAACATTACCCACATCTGTTCGAGGAGTAACAGGTTTCGGGGACGAAACCTATATAAGGGGGGTGGACTTGTAACACCCATATTTTCTTTTTAAAGAAATAAAAGAATAAAAGAGAAAGAAAAAGGAAGAAATGAAAGTCAACCTAAAGTTGAGGGGTTAAAAGTGCCAAAAAGGACAAAGAGAACAAAAGTTGGTGAATAAAGGGGTATGGCCGCCCATTTTGGCTTGTCAAAAGCTCTTATTCGGTTTTTTGAGAGAGAAATAGCAGAGACTTCGATTTTTAGAGAGAGAAAGAAGAAGAATTTGAATTCAAGGTAAGAATTCGTGAAATTAAGTTGTTCTTGGCTAGCCTTAGCCTCGGTCATATGCTTATGAGCGCTTATATGTGTTTGAATGTGTGTTTAGAAGGTTTTTAGGTGTTAGAACCGTTGGAAGAAGTTCGGGTGAAGAGTGCAAACTTGAAGAACAACTAAGGTGAGTTTCTAGAACCCCCTTTTTACATGTTTTATATGATTTTGGGGCTGGAAAATACATGTATGTATGTTTTTATGAGATTGGGTATGTTACCCATATGTTTATGTGCATGTGTATGTGGGTGGGGTATGTTTTGGGTAATTATGTTGTTATGATTATGTTATCATGCTTAGTTTAATAAGTGAATGCTTAGAATCAGGCAATATAATGTTTAGGACTGGATACGACTTAAAAATATGTGCACAGGTTGCTAATACGCGTATACAAGGCTCATAAGCTTGAATAGTCCTCATACTCCCAGGACCTTAACCAGAAACTTAAGTGTTGGGGCTTATGCTCCCCAACAGTACTCATGCGCCTGAACTATGACTTAGAAAAACTAAGTATGGGGTAATATGTCTAAACAGTACCCATGAGCCTGAAATTTTGGACTTAGAAACTTACATGGAAATGAGCCTAAATAGTACTCATACGCCTGAAATTATACTTAGAAAATTAAGTATAAGATAATACGCCTAAACAGTGCTCTTGCGCCTGAAGTTATGACTTAGAAAACTAAGTATAGGTAATGAGCCTAAGCAGTGCTCATACGCTTAAGTAATAAACTGCTAAGTGTTGGGGTGAAACGCCTGCACAGTGGTAATACGCCCAGACAGTGCTCATGCGCCCAAATAGTCCTCATGCGCCCAAAACTTAGAATTTAATGCAGAATTTTCGTGGGAGTTTGTGCAGCTAGGGTTTTGGACTAATGTTGACTAAGGTTCATTAAATGCATATGATTATGTTTGGTTGACATTATGACCCTTATTATTGATGATGTTATGATTAGAGTTATTATTATTGTTATTAATATTATTAATATTAATACTGTATGACTCTACGTGGTATGATCATGATTAAGACAGAAATTATTATCATTAATAAAGTGAAAGATTAAGGATAAAGAAAAGTGGAACGAAAACGAACGAACGAATGGCTTGCAAGCAAAGGTATGGAGGTGCACACCCCTGGCAGGTGTTAGCTCAACTGTGATGCAGGTTAGCTACCCCGAAGGATGCACACAGGGTCAATATTTGAGATTGACAATGAGGTGAGCAACTTTATGTTGCAACAAACTCGGTTAGCAGGCAATCGTGAGATTGCCACTGAGGTGAGCAGTCATGTACTGCAACAGACTTGGCTAACATACAATTGTGAGAGATCGATATGGAGGTGAGCGGCCTTGTTGTCGCAACAGACTCGTAAGAATGAATGTAAAGACTGAAAGAGTAATGGAAAAAGTATGAATTGAACGAATGATGGGGATAATAATAATAATTATTATCTGTATGTATGTAAGATGTATGCTCACGAACGAAATTTCATAATAAGGTACAAAATGGGATCCTCGTCATTCGACCTCCGTAATCGTGGCTGTGTGCTACGAAGAGGGTAAAGCCTGACGGGATCTAGATGATAAATGAATGATAATGAGATATGATGAATGAATGAAAGCAAACGAACACAATGAAAGATAATAATGATATTATCTACATATACGTATAATGTGTGGGCATGTACGAAAGTATAGTATGATTTGAAAAGGGTAAAGTATTTTAATTATAAAACTAGAACTCACTCAGCAACGCTGACTTTTATGTATTTTCCAGTTGGCAGGTAAGCGATGCTGAGGATGGCACACTGGGACGGCTACTCGGCGGGACAAGACTGACATCCATTCATGTTTTGACGATACTGTTGTTTTGTAATTCATTCAACTAATCTTTTTGTGACTTATGAACTACAATGTATTGCTTAACAACAGTGTTTATAATGAAATGAATGGTTTTGCTAAATAAATTCCGTTGCTTAAATTTATAACGTGTAATGTTTTATGTAATTACTGCTGTGAATGACCAACTGTGAGGTCACCGGGATCGGGGCCTTACAGAAATTGAGTGGAGATCAACTTTAAATATATGAAGATTATGTTAGTGAGATTGTCTCTAATAAGAACTGTAAAAGTTGCGAGTGTTATGCCTAAAATGTTAGTTTTGATTATTATTGGCCAATGAATTATAATTTATGTAATTAAAATCCAATTTACCAAAAAGTTAAAATTATAAGGTGATGAACACATCTCTTCTCTAGTTAAATAATAATTTTATATCTTTATCATTATTTTTTTTTCTTTTCCACTCACCGTCACTTTAAAAGAATATTTAAAAATTTATGAAGGTTGTAACATGTTTCCCCATATATGAGGAAACATATGAAAATATTTAAAAATTTATGGGGGTTGTGGAATTTTCCCCATATATGAGGAAATATGATACAATTTTTATAAATTTTCACTCACAACAACTCACAACCATACTCCATAATACAAGACACACACTCGTATAAAATAAAAGCCATCTTGTAAATGCTCTAAGGATTGAACATTTTAAATTTGATTCAGAAACTATGTTTCATGAGTTGAGGAAAATTACTATATTTTACCCCTAAAACGTACTAGTGACTTAGATTCTCACAACCTCCCCTCTCCTAAATTACTACAACGAGCCGGTTATACCCGTGCGATGCGACGGGAAGCCTGTGTTAACACAACTCGATTGTAAATAAAAACTATATTATAATGTAGATAAAAATAAATAAAAAAACAAAAAAGTTGTAAAGGAGTACATAGTGAATTGTGGAAATTCAAACCAAATCATAAGCATGGGGTGGTAAATGGATAAAATAGGTACGGAACAAACCATCAGACCAAGACCAACTTTTGTTTGCAATCTTAGTATATATATATATATATATATATATATATATATATATATATATATATATATATATATATATATATATATATATATATATATATATATATATATATACATACATACATACATACATACATACATACTAGTAGCTTGCCCGTACGATGCGACGGGTTAAAATCAAATATGATATGTAGTTAGGTATTAATAGTTGTAAAACTCATAATTTCAAAAGATTTGGTCAACTATTTATAAACTGGACTATATTTTGTGCGTATTTTATAAGCTTGATTTTTTTAAACTGACTGTAACTGTTTTCTTAAAATCAAAACAAACATTTCCATATTTTAAGTGAAAACATCTAACAACCACATAAATAGTAAAATATTAACAAACAAAGAGATCAATATGTAGATAGATTTGAATATCCACATTTTTAGCATGGTTAAAATGACAATATTGCCATTAGAAATAACTGATTTTAAGTTGTAACTTGTGCTTAAAATGTTCAAATCTCTTAAATTATGGGGAAACCCTCATTCGTGCATTATAATATAGCATAGATTTGAATAGTAAAATCAAAACAAACATTTTCATATATTAAGTGAAAACATCTAACAACCACATAAATAGTAAAATATTAACAAATAAAGGGATTAATGTGTAAATAGATTTAAAATCCATGTTTTTAGCATGGTTAAAATGACAATATTGTCATTAAAAATAACTGATTTTAAGTTGTACCTTGTGCTTAAAATATTCAAATCTTTTAAATTATAACGGAAACCCTCATTCGTGCGTTATAATATAGTATAGAACAAAAAAAAAACTTACTTTAAATACCGAAATACCTTTTCATAATATATATGATATAATAACTCCTATACTTTCATATTGGTTGTGAAGTGAGGGTTAAATTGTATGGTTTAAATGATTGAATTAGTTATAGTCATATTAACCAAGATATGGGGCTAGAAATAGTTGAGGGAGTAAAAATGTAAAGCAAGAAAGAAAGGGTGTGTGTTGAAAGAGGAACATATGTAGGAGGGTGTGATATGTACAATGTGATAGTGACCGAATGTTCTCTCTCATGCAATTATTGTGTTCCATGATACTTTTCGGTGACCATTGCATATAATTTCACTCATAGAAGTATAAAATGTTGATAATTGTGTTGCGTTGATGGAACACTGGAACGATATTATTGATTGACTCTAAGCTCGTAACTAAACAACTAATAATGATACAGGAATCCTAAGTGGATAATAATGACCTTATTTTTTTGAAAATAATGACCTTATAGTTATTTGGTTTTCGAAACATAATAAGTTGTTATGGTCATTAAAAAGCTTCAAGTAAATTATAGCAATACCGTGATATCTAGCTAGACCAATTGGCTTTTAAGGATTAAAGATAAGGGTTAATTTTTTTTTTACAAAGTGTATTTTTAATAAAAAGTGTGAGAATACATAATAAGGCTATAAAAGTCACAAAAAAATTATTATCTCACAATTTAAATCGAATTTCAAAAAAATCTTTCGGAGTCTCTGTTTCTCTCAACGTCCTTTTTAGAAAAACTAAAAAAAAAAATAAAAAAATTTCATTATGCCTCTATATGATACAATGACATCATTATGTCTTTCATAATGACACAATTATGTCATTATGTCTTTCATAAATGACCCAATAAAAATATTATTTTTATTTTTTGTTTCTTTTTTTTTTCTTAATAAGGACGGCTAGAGGAACAAAAGCCCGAAATTACTTTTTTGAAATTTGATTTATATTGTGAGATATAATTTATTTATTTTTTTTTACTCATTGTGTATTCTCACATTTTATAGCGAAAATACACTTTGTATTTTAACCTCTTTCTAAAGATAAACTAGTGAAATCAGAGTTAAAATTTGAGATATTTTGTTAAACAAAAATGAGATGCTTAGTACTTCATATGCTCAAAGGTTTTGTAATTCATACCTAAGAAACAGAAAGATTTCGTTTTTCTTAAAAATTATCATAGATCATAACAAAATTAATAACGTTAGAAGAAAACAATAAAAAACCAAGTAATTGGTTTTTTGTTGTTAGATTTAAGGAGGATATAATTTAATAGATTATCAAGTAAGAACAAATACTAATACACAACATATATTTTGTAACGGTATACAAAACATGTTTTCTACATTGTGTGACATTAAAAAATTGTCAATTTTTATAGTCATAGAAAGTAAAATAATGTCGTGAAAGGACAATATGACTTGTTCCATGTCATATTTATTTGTTAGTGCAACTTTAACAGTAATAAAGTTTGAAAATTGTTTTAATTATGTCACTAGATTTTAAAAATTATTCAATTTAAGTTATTCAAATTTCACGTTTTATCTAAATTAAAAGTTTTAACATGTTTCTTTTTGTTTCAGTTAAAATATATATTTTTTTCTTTTCTTTTTTATGCTAATGTGAAATGATACGTGAATTTAAGAAAAAATTATTTTTTAATATAATTAACTTGTTTTTATTTTATAATATAATTACATATATTGAAAATCCTAACATTCACATCTTCTCTATCATTTCATTTATGACAGAAAAATTCAACGATTACTTGCTTTGATCGTTTAGTGATTCAATTTGCACAAAACAAGCAACTGCAACTATTTTGAAATTTAATTACTATTTTATAACAATATTCTTTTACTCAGTTAAACAAGGTTATTACTTATTAGTATATTAAAACTTTTTAAATACATTATTAAAACAATTTAAAATAAAATAAAAAATAAAATACATTAACTTTACGTTAATTAAATAACACCTTATCACTAAATAATTCAACAATATAATTCAAAAATGAAAATCACTAAATAACATAACAAATAAATCTTTAACGGTTATATAAACACACACTTTCATCAAGCTACTCAACCCTCTTCCCCCACCACCACCATCACCACCACCATCACCACCACCGCCACCACCACTACTACGCCGGAGAAATGCAGCCGGAGACGGCGATCTCCCTCCTCTTCCTCCTAACAATCACCATATCCACGACCACCACCAACGGTCACAACATCACCCGCATCCTCCAAAACCACCCCGAGTTCTCCACCTTCAACCACTACCTCACCCTCACCCACCTCGCCGGAGAAATCAACCGCCGGCAGACCATCACCGTCTGCGCCGTCGACAACGCCGCCATGTCCGCCCTCACCTCCAAAGGCCTCTCAATCGACACCATCAAAAACGTCCTCTCACTCCACGTGTTCGCCGACTACTACGGCTCCAAAAAGCTCCACCAGATCACCAAAGGCTCCACCTCCACCGCCACCATGTATCAAGCCACCGGAGAAGCCCCCGGCACCACCGGCTTCGTCCACATCACCGACGTCAAAGGCGGCAAAGTCCGATTCACTCCGGAAGATAACCCCTCCCAAACCGACGTCGTTTTCGTCAAACCCGTTCTCGAAATGCCCTACAACATATCGGTGATTCAAATCAGCGAGATTTTAAGCTCGCCGGAGGCCGAGGCTCCGACGTCGGCGCCGGAGCTGAACCTAACGACCTTACTGCAACGCGACGGTTGTAAGGCGTTTTACGATCTGTTATCGACGTCGGGAGCTATCGGGACGTTTTTGAGCGCCGTTGAGGGTGGTGTGACGGTGTTTTGTCCGGCGGACGCCGCCGTGAAGGCGTTCGCGCCAAAGTATAAGAACCTGACGGCGGAGGAGAAGACGTCGTTGTTACTGTACCACGGCGTTCCGACGTATAACTCGATGGGGATGTTGAGGTCCAGTAATGGATTGATGAACACGTTCGCGACGGAAGGTGCGAAGAAGTTTGATTTCACGGTGCAGAACGACGGTGAGGATGTGAAGTTGAAGACGAAGGTGGTGACGGTGGAGATTACGGGGACGGTTGTTGATCATGAACCGGTGGCGGTATATAGGGTTGATAAGGTGTTGATGCCTCGGGAGTTGTTTAAGGGGGCGGTGGTGGCGGAGGAGCCGGCGCCGGCGCCGGAGAAAACGAAGAAGAAGAAGAAGAAGGCGGATAAGAAGGGGGAGGAGGCGGAGGCGCCGGGGCCGGAGTCGTCGGAGGATTATGGTGACGGTGATGTGGCGGATCAGACGGCGAATTCCGGTGGGAAGGTGGTGGCGTCGGTGGTTATGACGCTGTTTCTCGTCGTTGCGTTCTTGTGAGGTTTTTACGCCACCGTGGGCTAAAATGATGCATAGAGGAAAATAATCCACTTTTTATTTTTACTTTTTGATTGTTTTAATTATACTATTCTTTGTTTTTATTTTTTTTGTTTTGTAATAATATTATTTTATTTCCACCGTTTTGATTTATAACTGGTGATAAAAGTCGATGGGTTACTTTTACACTGATAGGAGCATTCGCATCTCAGTTTTTTTTTCTAATTTTGTATTTGTATGCATTCTATGTTATAAGAGATAGTTATAAGTAGTGAAAGGATAAAAACAAAATAATAATACAAATATAACAGTATAAACAGTGGTTTAGTTGAATTTCAATGCAATCCTTTTTTATATGTGCGAGACATGTGACACTATCTTCATATAATGTTGTTAGACTTCTTTGATCGCAATGAACTTGGAGTGGCTCTATAATCAAACTTCGTGCTACTGCAATTGATATATTGCATGAGCATAGTCAATTAGTTGAGACTTTTGTTTTTATCATGTCACATGTTTTTAATCATGTAAAAAGTTAACCTATTATTTGATACGCTTGTAAAAGTTCTTCATTAAAACCTTGCTAGTAAATCTAGTAAGACAAAAACATAGTTAAATAAAAAAGTGCATCGCATCATACATTAACAAAATTCTTCAAGATGATGTTAAATCAAAAATTCAAAACCTATAAAATAAACTGATTCAACTACATTAATTATGTTGGCTGATTAAAAATATTTCTAAGAAGATGTTCCATTAAAACTAAATTTCAAAAACTGATTCATTAAAACTATAAAAAACTGATTCAAAAAACTTAGTGAAAGAAAAAAAGAAATGCAATATGTTCCATTAAAACTAAATTTCACTAGCATGTGTTAAAATATACAATACCTCTTTATATTTACAAAATACATTGGTGCATCGATAATGATTAAGTACGGTACTTTTGAATCAAGTACTTCATTTACCGGGGACGGTAAGAATCCTTGTGTATCTAACGAACCCCAACCACGTCTTGAATGGACACTAAAAATGTTTCAAATTAATATCTATACTAATAAATGATTACAGACACATGTCATCACAAAAACTTTCCCGGCTAGACTTCTTTTAACAAATTTTCCACAAATAATGCTATATTTCTTATTTGAAGTTTTTATTTCATTTTAACTTTTTTTTGAACGACAAGTGTGAAATTTTTATTATTTGTAACTACCTCAAACACCACCAACCATTTTAGAGATTTTGAATCTATGATATCAATCACCTCAAACATTATTTAACCCTTTAAACTTTATGATCATAAATCCTTATTTTTATATAATCGATTTAAAATAAAAAAGATAGATTTCAAATATGTTTGTTTACATATTTGAATTATATATTTATAAGAGTTAATTGCACAAATAGTCCCTGTGGTTTAGCACGTTTCCCTGGTTTGGGTGCTAACCTTTTTTTAGTAACAGGTTGGGGTATTGTATTTTTTATTTTGTAACGACTTTAGGTAGTAAGGCTAACTTTCGTCAGTTTTTTCGTTAAATCAAAGGGTATTTTAGTCTTTTCAAATATGTGGAATAATTTTACAATTTAGCAAACTGAAGGGGTCATTTGTGTAATTAACTCTGAAACAAAAGCTTGACACCCAACCCCACCATCCCACCCGTCGGCCCCCCTTAAACAACCACCACCGCTTCAATCCGACCACCACTCCCCCTCCATCACCATTTGCCCACCACCGCCACCATCGCCACCATCGCCATCTGCCGTCGCAAACCCTCTTCCCACCGTATGACGCCGGTGCGTCGACGCCATCGGAGCCGCCACTTTTGCCACCGCCGGAGTAGGGCCAATTTGGGTGCCTCCGATTCCACCGCCGGTGAGGTTTCCATATCAGCTTTATCAGACTCCACAACCACCACCGACTGACCTTTTGAGAGCTTGTCGCCTTCCGATTTAACCCCTAGACGATCTTCCCCTCTGTCATTGTCGAGCTCAACGCCGACATGAAGATCTCGCGGATCTTGGCCTGAATTTTGGTGGATTTCCGGTGGGTGGAGGCGAAAGACGGAGAATGAAGATGGAGGGAGGTGGTGGGAGTGAAGGGAGATGGGATTTCGCCTGGTGGCCGGCGGTAGTGGTGGAGATGTTTGGTGGTGGTGGTAGCGGATGAGGGAGATGGGTGGGTTAGGTTTTTTTGTTTTTGAGTTAATTACATAAATGGTCACTAGATTAGGATATAAGTTACATAAACGACCCTAAAAGGGTACTTTGGTCATTTTACCTTGATTTAACGAAAAAACTAACGGAAGTTAGCCTTAATACCTAAAGTCGTTACAAAATAAAAAATACAATACCCCAACCTGTTACTAAAAAGGGTTAGTACCCAAACCAGGAAAATACGCTAAACCACAGGGACTATCTGTCACACCCCGACCGACGGCGGAATCATCGGGGAGGACGAATGTGAAATAATTGTTCATAGCTCATGGAATTAAATACGTTGAAATAATATTAAACCCCATTTTTTATTGAATAATACTAGACAATCAAGTCATTACAATACAACAAAGATTTAAACAACAATATAAGATATTTAATTAACTAAGTACAAGTCCTATATGAGCAAGAAGAATTTCTCAAGAAGCAATCCTGAAACATGTTAAAAATAAAGGGTCAACTTTGAAAGTTGGTGAGTTTCCATGGGTTAAGCATACATATATATATAAAAGTTTACAAGTAACAATTCATGTCGATGGTTATGAATTATGCAAGTTTATAGAGTACATATAGCTACAATCAAACCTTGATAGATTACAAGATTAAACGATTAGCTAAGTGTACTTGGTCCCCATAGTGCTCAAGAATACGACACTAGGGCCACCAAATAGACTTGTCAGGCCCATAGATCTATGACGTCGTCAGACTAGCAATAGTTAATGATTGTCAACGTATAATGTATATCATATAAAACTCATAATAATACAAATAACCATGACAAAAAGTAAAGATGAATTGCATGTGCGTTTACAAGTATCAAAAGGTTTACAAGTGTAAGTTGATAAGTTAACATGTTTCATCCCAAAAGGTGTGAAATAATAAAAGAGGGGCATGGAAAACTCACATTGTATAATGATGGTTGTAGAGTACATAAGGAAGTTAGATGTTCAAGAGTCAAAGGTGATGTCCTAAAGGATAAAAAAGAAACAATAACTTGAGGTCGGAATTTATTACAAGAAGTTAGGACGTTTAGAGAATGTCAAAAAGCGAAAGGTAGATTGGAAAAAGATTATTGTACCAATTTTGGACAGAATGTTTGGTACGTGTTTGAACAGGTTTTGAAAACAGCAAACGGTTTCATAAAATTATAAAAATTTACCGTTGACTAGTTCAGAGTCTCCCGGACAATTTTCGTTCAGAAACATTTTTATGAAAAAATCCGTAAATAGTTCAAAACAGCAGCACAAGACAGAATGTGCTGAAATGTGCACTTATCTTGTGAAGGCTGTTGTTGAGTCGCCCGATTGAGTTTGAAGACGTATAGACTATCGTTAAAAAGGTAATTCAATGAGCTTAATATTGGAGTCTGATTTTACTCAAATTTCGTTTGTTATGACCAAGTTATGGTTAGTTGAATTCAGACTATATTCTGTCAAATACGTAGTAAGACACTTATGTGCACTTTTAAAATTGCTAAAGCATGAAACGGGTTAGAACAAATTTATTATGTCGATATATGGTATATTAGACTTCATTTGAGTTATAAAAAAATATTCCAAGACTTTAGCATAGTCATCATTTAGAGAAATAATCTTGTGGAATAACCGAATGCAGCGGCATAGCCATCCATATGCAAACGGGATTTTTTGTTTACGTTAGCGTGTTCTTAGTTTGATTTAGGAATGTTAGTGATTGTTATAAGGTTAGTAAAAGTTAGAATGTTAATGAATGATAATGATTAAAATTTAAAGAGATTTAGTAGAAGAAAAAATAAAATAAGAACATGAGAACAATTAAATGTTAGAATGATTAGAACAATATAGATATACATAATATAAAAGCAATTATAATGTTACCTTAGTATTAGAAACTTATTGAAATTACTTGTAAAATAAAATTCTTGAAATTAATCATAACCAATGGATGAAAGAAAGATATGAGAGTAAGATTTTTTAAGAATGAGTAAATGAAAAGTGTGGTCTAAAGCTTGCTTTTATAGTTGAGGTTAGGAGGGGGTTATGAATGATATTAATGGTGAGTTACAAGTCTTCCAAAAGAGGGTTATGATTGGAATTTAAAATAAATATAAATTTAAATAATTTAAATAAATAAAAGAATAATTACAATTTAAACTCTAAATTTATTAAAAATCTAATTTTAATTTAACAACTTCTTTTTTATTAAATCTTTATAGACTTTATAAATATCATAAGAACTTGTAATTTGATTATTTATTTTAATTGAATATTTAAAATCTTATAAATATTAATAACCTTTTATAATTTATTTTATAAATTATAAAAATTATTATAAGTTGTTTAAATGATTTAATATATGGAAATTGAATAAAACAATTGTTAATATTGGTTAAATTACACATTTAATGTATTTGATTCATTAAAATCATTAAAATAATTTAATAATGGAAGTTCAAAATGGATTCGGGTTTGGGTTTTAACTTGAAAAATGACGGATGTTACACTATTTGTGTAATTAATTCTATTTATAACTTTTAACCCGTGTAATACACGGGCTAATAACCTAGTTATTATTAAAGTAATAAATTGTTTTCAAAACTTCAGTTTAATTTTATTATCAAATTACATAATTGAAAATTTTGTTGGTTTAAAAAGGAATACTTATTATATTATTACTTCAATTAATTCAAATGCCACGTATTCAAGCGGATCAAGATTCCATCAACGATAAAAAGCAACCGACGGCAATATCGACGATATCAAAACCAACGTCCGGTGATACCAAAATTAAATGCTTATCGCCGGTGGCGATACATGTTTTTTTTGGCAATACCACTTGGGTTAGATATCATCGGCTTGGCTATACCGTGATACCACATGGCTATGTATCGTTGGGTTAATGATATTTGATGACATGTTATTTTCTAATTTGTAGAAAAAATTGGTAAAATCAAAATTGAATGGCTATTATAGTAAAATCAAATGATCAACTAGTTATTTTCGTAATTTTCTCTGTGGAAATATCTCGAGTATTGGAAGGATTTTGGATAGCAGTGAATGCTAGGAC
This sequence comes from Flaveria linearis, assembly GCA_024085815.1. Taxonomy (NCBI): domain Eukaryota; kingdom Viridiplantae; phylum Streptophyta; class Magnoliopsida; order Asterales; family Asteraceae; genus Flaveria; species Flaveria linearis. Next base: position 58,044,197 of record CM044014.1, on the reverse strand, counting down.
GCTAAGAAGGAAGAATCTAAGTGGCCTAAAGTAATTTTCATTGAACGGTTCATCACTGCATACTGAATTCGTGCTTGTATACTTCAAATCACGATATGCAAGGCTAATTCACCATTGATCCATCACCAGGAGTGTGCATTAGGTTAGTACATTTATTCAATATAATTCTCATCTTTTCTAAACATTGATTATGCTTTGGTTGTTTGAATTCATCATCAATCGGAGTTTTTTTTCATGAGACTTATGCATTGTTGTGTATGCAAGACATATATATGTTCATGATTTATTGTTAGCATCAGTCTATTATCGGTATTGAATCGTCAATCAACATGGTGTAGAACTCTTAATATTTCGAGGACTACCTCGTCCATTGAGTAAAAGAGAGCAAATGATAGTGGGAGGGCCAAAGTCTTTCACTTCACATATCATATCGAGATCTACTTTTTTTGGATGATGTCCTCTTGACTTACTTTGATGGTTGGCAGCCGTAAGACCCAAGTCATTGTCTTAAATTGAGCCTTAGACGGTGGCATGGAAAAAAGAAAGTAGTTTTGTTAGAAAGTTAAGATTTTGAAACTATTGAACACCTCAACCAACTTTACTAATAAGTAAAAAGCCCTTTTGTAAGGCCCCTGATCCCAGGAAGCCCCATAATTGGTCATTCACAGCATAATAACAATTTAAAGCATCTACGTAAGTAAACATTTCAGCGGAAATTACATTAAATCGAATTCGTCATGATATAATTCAAAGAAAAATCGTTAACATTGTCTTAAGTACATCAAACAAATTTTAAAAGAGTGTTTAACAATCTTCTGAATCAGGGATGCCAGTCTTCGGTTTCCAAGAAGCTTTAGATCCATGCTCCATCCCTCTAAGCCTCATAGCTCACCTGCCAGACTAATATGCATACAAAAGTCAGATTCGCTGAGTGAGTCCTAGGTTTACTTTATTATTCTATAACTTAATCATCACATAACTAAGCATCTACTATACACAGATTATCACTTTATCAATATTTTATCATTAAGACTTTCGCTTAATTATTAACTATTACTCTTCTTTACCCATCAATTCCCAGTTACTATGTCTTGGGATCTGCCCAAGGGCCTGACCCCGCTTGTGACAAACACAAGACTTTACTCTGTTAATGCTTGTGACAAAAATAAGATTTTACTTTGTCAATGCTTGTGACAAACATAAGATTTTACTCTGTCAATGCTTGTGACAAACATAAGACTTTACTCTGTATATGCTTGTGACAAACACAAGTCTTTACTCTGTATATGCTTGTGACAAACACAAGACTTTACTCTGGCAATGGTATAGTGTTATGAGCTCGATAACAATTCTTTAAGCTTCACTTCCATCTTTAGTTATACATATACTTATACATGATAAGAAATAAACTCTTAGTCTATACATTCATATTTCAGCAACAATGAGTAATAAACCATATAACCGACCCTCCACGAGATAGCAGGGGTTCGGGGACGGCAATCCCCGATTGCGGGGTTCTAGGGGCAGCAACCCCTAGTGGGGTCTAAGGGGCAACGCCCCTGGCTGGGGCCGGGCTGCCAGATCAGCATGAAAATTTTTTATTTTGAGGACTCTATATAGAATATTTTGTTATAGGAAAATTTATTTTCTTGTTAAAACCTCTTGAAATCTTTGCCATGAAAATATTAGGTTTACTATACATAATAGGCCCAAAACATGAAAAAAAAACTTATAAATAAGGGGATCTAGAACTCACCTGGTCAATAAGTA